>KK500203.1:3435-35923 GCA_000688715.1 Glossina pallidipes | reverse complement strand
TCGGTGAAACATAAATAAATAAATAAAATAGTACAGTTCGCCTAGTTATTTTTTATATTCCTGTTTGGAGTTTATTGAAAACTATTCAACTCATTATGATACTCAATGTTCTTAATTACTTTATAATTAATTTTCAGTACAATATGTAAGCAGCTCTGTGTGTGCAAGGGGTAGTAAGTGAAACAATGCACTATTGTCATAAACAACACTTTCCTTGGCAAAAAGTATTAAACTTTGTAATAAAATTGTTGTTCAAGGAAAATTTGAAAAAAATTGAAAACTAAAAACTAAAAAAAAATTTTTTGAAATTTTGAAAATTTAAGTTTAAAAATTTAAATACTAAGATGCAACTTTTTGCCGTAGTTCTGGTGCCAGGGTCAGTCCGTTGGTCATCAGGTATTCGCCAAAAGAAATTTATTTTGTAGGCAGATTTCTTTCGTTTTTATAATTTTATTGTTTATTGAATGGATTCAAAAACGAATTATAAACTAAGGGATTAATAAGAAGAGGAACGACGTGGTTGTCTGGCTGCCCGATACCCAAGAGATATCACAAGACGCAAACTGTTGGTTTCTCGACTCGGACAACAGTGGAAGTCTCCTGATTCGGGCTCCCTTGAAGGTCGTCTTTTGACAACCTTATCATATCTCAACCAGAACACAGTTGGTTTCTGATTACATTTCCCCAAACCCGTTGTCTGTCATGTCAATTTATTATAAAAATTGAATCTTAAGACTACCTTACATCTAATACTCACCCCTCCAAACGAGGAATGGCTTTGACTCCTCACAATGCCATGTACATGCATTTTTACGGAAATGTTACACTTTTGTTAAACTTTAATTTAAATTCAACCCATTGTTAAAAATTGGTAAATTTTGGGCCACAAAAAAAATGTTTCTCACAAACCGCAAAAAACTGCAGATCAAAATCAATATATTTAAAAGCTTGCTTAACAATCGTAAACGAAATTTATAAAATTGGAAAAACTTACCAAATAAAATGAATTGCAAAAATTTTAATGGGAAAAGTGATTTCATTTTTTAAAACATATAAATTTTATATATTTTGTAATGCAATTCAATCCAATGATGTTACCATCACTTTTCTTTTGCATATTAATTATTTTTTGGCACGTGGTATATGGGACCATAGTGCAAAGGGGGTTGTGATAATTGTCATGGTCAAGGCTTGGGATGTCTTCATACTCCACCAACACTTAGGCTGAATTATTAAGTCGGTCGTTAGCATTTTTTCAATAAATACTTCATTTTCATATTCTTTAAAATATGCACCCATAAGGTTTTCTTGTTCTCATTTAAAAACCGTTTCCAGGGGCAGCAGCTGTATGTGTGAAGACAATTAGCCACTTTACCAAGATGTGCGTTTTTGCTACTACCAATTGAACATTTCGTCGCGACCTCTACGTATGTGTCTTCCACTGAAAGTTATAAAGTACAGTAATTTTATCTATTGCTTTATTGCATTCAATAATTGCACTTATGAGTAAAGAACCATCAAAACCGACGTATGTCTATGTAAATCATCACCGTAGGAAAATCTTGCAGACTTTACACCCTGCAAGGCTTTTCTTCTAAAATATGTATGGTCGTCGATTACATGTTCAAATATATAAGAGCTTCATCCCACATGTAATTCTGAGAACTGTGTGTGCGATTCATCCTTTATTCGGAATAAGTTTTAACAGTTTCTGTACCCTTTATAACTATGTATTTGTTGTATTCCAAAAATAATGGCTAGGTCCAAGCAATATATTAAAGAAAAATTCGATCCAAATCTCAATCAGAAGTGGGTTTTATTATACGCATCACCGAAGGATGGGGGGTATGTTCACACATGAAAGCATGAAAAATTGCTTCCACCACGTAACTAATTCTTGTACAAGTTTGATAAATTTGCTTGAGTCGGCTCTGTGCTGCAAGCATGCAACGTTCTTTGTTATTTTATCTGCTTACAAAATGTGTTCATTTAAAAATTAATTATCTACTTTTTTTCGCAAATTTGTGTGTAGTAAGCTACTTATGTTTGTTAAGCTACTTATTTTTGCTCTTCTTTGCGTAGTGGTTTCATTTTATAAAGACATGATTTCATATAAACTTTCACTATTGAACGATTTGCTAAACCTTCTTACATTCTTAACATTCATGACACGAAAGCACCCGCAGTAAGGATAAAACATGTATATAAGAGCAAATATTTATTTTTCGCATTTTTTTTTTTAAGCTATAGTTCTTCACTTTTCTTATTGCAATCTTTTCTTTTATTTAATGTAAACAATGATCAATTTTGATTTACATTAAAATCAGGATTTTTCCTGAAAACGGTGTCAGCGCTAAGTACATCAGCATTTATAGGGGGTCACTCTCTGTGCATGTCTTATGTCAGCATAGAAGCGAAAAAAGTTTTATGTTATAACATAACAACAAGAGACACAACACATGTGCATATCTTATAGAACAAACAGAACACAAACTTCTGCACATGTTGTGAAGTTCATTTATCTGCATTATGAAAGACAATTGCTTATGGATGCGCTTGACGTAAGTTTTGAATTCCTTTTATTCCATTTATGAAAAATAATTGCTATTGTCGCTCTTTCTCTAGGTTAAACGGTTATTGGAAGAAATATAAAGAAAACAGAGAAAGCACTCTTTGAGTATCGATTGTTATGGTTTTTTCTTTTAGCATTCGTGCGTGTGTTCAAGTAATTGCAGGACTCCACAAAGCAGTTTGAAAAACTGCTACTTTAAACATCTGTCAATTAAAACGTAAAGCCAAATTAAATCTATGTACATACGACAAATGAAATCCTAGCATTTGAAAAGAGTTTACAATCAAAACCATTCGACATTTGTTGAGAAGAACTAATTGCTTTGATGTCCAAATTTGACATAGATTTTAAACAAACAAATTCATATCAAATGGATACAAGGATAGAGTAAGAAATAAAAAAATTCTCCATGATAACAATGGTAAGTTCGTAGGCTGGAAAGCAATTTGGAAAGCACTCAAAAGTGAGTGACAGTCTTTAAAGAGAATGTACCAAGAAATTAAAAGCACAATCTCTCTGACATCTAAAAAATGTACTTATGGTTTGTTTGGAATAAAAAAAGAAATTATGATCGCACGGGAGAAAGATACACTTTCTGAGCTAACTCCCTAATAACCAAATATTTTAGTTTTCTGAAAAATTCTGTATAACGTAACATTTTTCCTAATTTTCTACCTCTTACCATTTCAGTTAGTTTCCTGTACTTTTCTCCGCCGTGTATATTTTACATGTATAACATGTAAAAATTAATTCTGAGCTCCTTAATAAAATTCAAATTTATTTACAATGTATTTGTTAAAAATATAATTAATCATCACAATTATTCTTGGTCTTTTATTTCTTATCGGTTAGCTCGCTGCTGCCCCGTAGTAGAAATTTCGTGGTTCTGAAGTGAAATACCAATATAAACCAAAAGGGGACAAATCTAGAGAATATGTCGCAATCGCGGTAATACCCCAGCCCAATTTGAATGTTACTTTCTGGGTTGCTTTTGCTTAAGACGGACGGACCTATGCGAATTTTTATCTTTTTTAAGAGTAAAACTTCTTGCACGAAATCTTGCAAACCACTTTGCAACTGTTTCATAGCTTTCCGCATTTTCTCTGGAAGCGAATTTAATCGTTTCCGTAGCTTCAGCTGCATTTTTTCTGTTTTCTGTTTAAAGCAGAAACTTTTTTACATTGAAACTTATACGTAGACGCACCAGTGTCAAAGTTATATATGACAAAATTTCAGAATAAATTAACGGGTCGGATATGTTTTATAAAGCAACCAACTTCAACATGTGGAATTTATTTACACATCTAACATATATAAGTTAAGGACATTATCATACAAAGGAGTTTGTGGTAGTTTGGTAGTTTGGTTGATTTAGAGGTGCTACAAAGCCTCCACGTTGTGAGAATAGTAACCAAAATTGAAAAAGAAATTTGAAGCGATTTATACGCGCTGACAAAAGATGCGTTTTGAAGATAACACTACATTACACCGAAGGTGCATAAAGGCAACCGAGCTATCGTTCGACAAGAAAAACAAAAGCGATACAATGGTTTTTTGGCATGATTTTAGTTGATTGCTTTCGTATCGAGTTAGGCCCATCTGTTATATTTTCAAAGGAATATTTAATATTTGTATAACAAAATAACGCAAAAAAACAGAAGGAAAAGTAAATAAATAATTAAACCGTATATTAAATTTGAAAAACAAATTGGTGAGAAAATGAAATCTATTATGTAAATATAATAAGTTTGTAATATTATGTAAACGTATATAATGGATAAAATATGAGTGGGCTTAAGTTGTTTTTCAATATCAGCAAATAACTTAGTTTCACGCAGCGAGATCAGCGGATTCTCTTATGTTATTCTGTTATATTATTGCGATCATTGAATACAAGTCTGCGTAGAGAAGCAATTACGGATGACAGCCCTATTAATATCCAAAGTAGTGGGGTGAAGGTATAAAAGCAACCCTCCTCCGTTGAAACCACTGTGGCTAGATTTAGTTAAATATGTCATTGTTGTTTTACATTGTCTAACGTTTCTTATGAAGACTATCTTGATATTTACAATTTCCAATTTAAATTTGCGTAGGTGCTGGTGGGCACTGATTGATGCGTTTTTAAAGTACTAGCTAAGTAGTCTACGGTAATCCTATATTTCCGCTTTTCGTCGTTTACACGAATTTTTTCGTTAACTCTATATCTATTTGTGCCTTTTTAAACTTTTTCTATGTTCATTAATGTTATCAAATATGTTCTTTTATAACGGTATTTTACGTTATGTTCTCTTTGAACGAAAAGCTCGATATCTGTTGTGCTTTCGAGCTAAAACGTTGCTACGAATATCGGACATTTGATGGTTTGAGCTTTCATAAAAATTAGTCGATTTTCTAAGAAACCGAATTGAAACAAAAGGGAAAGCCAAAAAGAAATTTAGTGAAACGAACGAGAATTGTAGCATTGTAAATAATTTATAAATAGCTGTCCTAAGAATTGTAAGTAAAACCTTTAACATCCTAACAATCAAAACAGCTTGAAAAAATAACATAAAATCATGGTAAAATAGTTTAAGTTATGAATACCCATATGCTACCGTTTACGGTCAAGCTCGTTAATGTGAACCAACCGACCAAACTACAAATTCGATATCGAGTGTGCTCGATAACGACGCCTGGGAGTTTACATTGCATGTAGTAGTTGTTATTATATTTCTTAAAGCAGATGTTTACTTTACCATTTAAGACTTGATGTTATAAACCATCGAATATACATGCTCAGGCTTGGAAAAACTACCTAAAAAATGCCTAAAAGTGATATGAAATGAAAATGTGTACGCAAATTGTTTCTAAAGACCATCTAAGATATTAAAATAAAAAAATTACTAAAGCATTGTTGAGACAAAAAAAAAAAAACAAGTAAGGAAATTATATTCGGCTGCGAACAAGCGTATTACGCGTATCACCGCTTAATACTATGTACACTTTGCATGATTTCTGAAGTTTTGTTCTGGGACTTCCGAACGTTTTAATATAAAAGTGAAATTTTAATATTCATAATACTGAGTAGGCGTGGACGACTTTCACAAAGGCGCTGCAGACGTAGTTTCAGGTTTTGTTGTACTGTGGTCGGCGGATTTGGCTCAATTTGAGAACCATCAGCATGCAAGGAACTTCTAATTGTTGTGCGAAAACTAACCGGTTTTTGCATTTTTGGGAGAAGAATGCTTTTTACAAACACTATAGAGACAAAAAACAAACGGACACGCTTAAAATGGTTTAGGATTTGATGCTGGTCAAGAATAATTGTACTCTACGGGGTTCTGAAGCTCCCTTCCGAGTGCAGCAAAAGTTTTGAAGAATTGAATATTCCGCTAATCGTTCGGTGATGGGTGTAAAAACGTCTTTTGTATAACAGGTTACAGACCCTCATCTGCGTGATGCTCATATCTCTATTGCTGACTGCCAATCTGTTTTTCGTATAGGCATCGAAACTGCCTAGTGCAAAGAGCAGTAGTAGTGTGCAGTAGCATCAGGACACCCTACTGAAGCCACCAAAAAATTGCACACCGTATGCAGCAACCTACGATGATACGTAATGAACCATAACCTTTTCATCTGCCCAACTAAGGTGTGCTTGCGTTTCTTTCGATAATCTTTTCACTTAGAAAAGGAATTTATTGAATAAAATTGGCACAATGATATAAATCAGCCCATCACTTTCTACAACATTTTCCCATCTTTCTGGCAACATGGCGATACAGTATCGAAAGAACGATATTGGTTTGGCAGCAATCCAATCTTCGACCCAATTTTACACTTTTTTAGCATTTTGAAACCGCGTGCCAGCCAAGCCATGCTGGATCGATCTGGAAAAGTGGTGATCAGAAGGCGCTAGAACTTCCCATTCGAGCTGTAACAGTTCGTCCTTGACAATTCTTGCAAGGTGTGGTCGAGTGCTGTCATGCAAGAGGATGACTTTGCGTTTACTAAGCGATATTGCTGGTCTTTTTGCAACAATATATCGTTCAATTTATTCAATTGACGTCGGTAGTCATCTGCATTAATAGTTTCATTCTGTTTTAGCAGTGCGTAATACACTACACCTTGTTGATCCTATCGTACGCACAGCAAGAGTTTATACCCATGAATATACCGTTTTGGTGTTGATGCGGCTCTTCCGGACTAACCCATGGCTTTTTGTTCTTGGGATTGTCGTAGTAGATCCATTTTTCATTGCCAGTCACAATACGTTACCAAAAACCCCGAAAATCGTCTTTTCAGAATTTATTATCGTATTACAATCAAAAGCAAAGAAAGGTGTTTGACCGAAAACCGCGTCGAATTATGCTAAAATTACAGCAGGACAAATGTACTATTGCTGAAGTAAAGCAGTCGGTGGTAGTGGGCGATAATTACACAGCGGAAGAATAGTGTTTAAAGCAGTGCTGCAGCTATTTTGGTTATAGCCTCCTCTACTTGCGATGCACAAAATTTCTCTTAGAAAGCGAGAGAAATTTGCCTTTTTGGGGTTGCGAAATTTCTCTTAATGGCTGGAGAAATTTTCTCTTAACGGCTGCAAAATCTCATCTTATGGCGGGAGAAATTTGGTCTTAATTGTGTCAGTAAATGATGGTGGGATAGCGTCAATTTTTCCGTTTGCTGGTAAGCTACGACTTACACTGTTCGTGATTTCCTCTCTGGCGATTACTTAGGTTGTGACCGCTCGGGTGCCACTGTAATGTGCGTGCTCGCGTCCGCTCGGAGGTCGCCAGGGCCCACGTTACCAGATATTTATTTAGGAAAGAGTCACCTTCGCTGTTATACGTTTCGCGACTGTGTTGGGGCGTTACTGAAACACTCTCCTTGGTTGAGGTAGTAAGCCAAATGTATTCGCATAACACAACAATGACTTCTTTTTCACCTGATGACGTCACATTTTCCTTCTCTACTCTTTTCGTATTGCTCCCTTACAGTAGGGCCGACGGTGATTGTAAACGAAGAATCACAAACGCGCATCACCGTTGGAGCAGAATTTCATAGTTAAATTCGGCAGACGGTGATTATAGGGGAAGAGTAGCAAACAGGCATCACCGTCGGGGCAGAAATAAAATTCCTCTTCTTCTTTTATTACTACTAAAACACCTATGCTAGAAGTGAACCAGAACGATTTCAACCCAAGGCTGATTAGTACCTTGTTATCGAAAGCTTATAGCTCGATTCCCTTGCATGGCTGATTTGCCTTGCTCTTTATATTATGGCAGCCAAGGTTGCTGGCTGGTGCGTAACTTCGTAGTATTTTGGAGACAGATGATCGGGTATAGTTTTTCCCATAGTCGGTGAAACGTATTATTTACCTTAGAAGTCTACTCATGCTTATCTATGCTTATTCTATAGCAATAGTTGCATATTAATGATTGCTCTATTAACCAAACCGTTTTACCACTTGCTTTACCACTCATCCTTGCACTTTTGCTCTCTTGTTGATTTGGGAAACAGCTCCGTAAAAGGTACCGTTTAATCCTTCACGCAATAAAACGCTGTCTGTATGTTACACCCAAGTGTTTGTTTTTCAAACACCTGTGACCTACATGGTTTAAGCATTTATTCATGTTTTATGTGTATATGTGTGCATGTAACGTCAGAGGGTATTTCCGATGGAGTAATGGATGTACATGTCTATAGATGTTATCATTAGGTTACCATTAGGTTTCATAGTAGATGAAGTGAATATGGGTGTATGAATATATATTTTTAAACATTAGGGAACTAATTATATAATGTATAATCGTCTGATTTAAATGGAGTTAAATCATTTAATTCTGGTAACAATAATTATGTACAGATATTTATACAATAATATTATAATAAAATTAAATGAAATCATATTACGTAACTATTTAAATCACATAATTCGGGTAATCATTATGTAGCGAGATTTATTTACTAATAATTTAATAAAACGATTTAATTTAATCGTATAATGTAGCTATTGAATTCAGTTGTGGGCGGCAAAATAATGGATGCTCGACTTTGCACATTTTATTTAATACAAATATTTTGAAACGAAGAGCATTTGAAAAGATAATAAAACGGGCTAACTTCAAATTGAAGAGGGAAAGAAATTGTTTACTCATTTGCTGACACCAAGGGCGCGTACAAATTTTTAATTGTTTAAGTGATACTACTGCAGTAACATACAAATTTGGGTTTTGGATGAAGGAAAGAGATTATAAAGTTTTTAAACCTTGTAACGGTGTTTCCTGCGGCAGGCCATAGCTCAACCACCCCAGAGTCCGTTCCAAGACAATTCGTAATTGATTGGACTTTCGGGTTTGTTCTTACTTTGTTTTATTTATATTATTTATTTTCTTTATTTTGTGGAGATTACAAAGTCGTTTTTTAGAGCGGTAGGAGGAAAAAAAAACCAGCTTGGTGGCGCGACTTTTCCTGTTGCTTACGTTTTTTTTTTTTTTTTTGCACACGCTTATTCCGTTTTTAATTCCGAATTCGCGGGTTACTATAAAGAGACGAATATTTCACGTGAGTCATAGCAGCCGTGGGTCCCTTCTTAACTGTTCCTCGTCACAAAAAAAGGTGTTCACCAGTCCTTCAGGGATGGCGATTAAAGCTAAACCAGCTCATCCCCTATCCGTAGAGTCCGTAGTTCTTTTAGTCCTTCAGGGATGGCGATTAAAGCTAAACCAGCTCATCCCCTATCCGTAGAGTCAAACAAAAAAACCCTAGTAGTCAAAGTCAGCTTGTAGTATAGTCGGTGCTTTACTTACCTCGACGGCGGCTATGACACAATAAAAGACTGAGCGTATTGCGGCACGCTCTTTTATAGCGGTGGCCACCAAACTATCCCGTTATTACAATGTTATTCTTAAATATCTATTCTTACAAATGTTAGTTTAGGTTCGATCACACTTGTCTGGTCGAACTTATTTGTTTGCCTTTATGAATACATTTTATGCTTAGGCATGATATTTATTTACCTGCTTGCTTTTCTTATTGCTATGCGTGTTTACATTTCTATCTTTCTACTTATTCTAAGTTAACCGTTAGGTATATTTCATGAAATTTAGTGTATATTTAACTAGCTTATAGAGTTGCCTATTTACAGTTATGGGATCTATATGGTGTGTTTATAACAACGTATGTTAGATGATTACAATAATATAGTGTCCCTTGGCGAACAGTTAGGTAGCAGATGTCTTTTGGTTTCTTTTTGTTCAATTATTATTCTTTTTATTTTTTTTTTTTGTTTTTTACAATCTAATGCGCCTAATGCTTCACAGTTATACAGTTCAACAGTATTCTCTTAAATGTTGATTGTATATGTGTGTGTGTATGGATGTATGGGTGTATGCATGTATGTTCATATGTATGTATGTATGTATGTATGTGTATGTATGTGTGTATATGTTTGTAGGTATGTATGTATGGGCGTGTATGTGTGTGTATATGTATGTATGTGTGTGTATATATGTGTACATGTGTATATGAAAACAAAGTAATCTCATCACTTGTTCGGGAGAAGGATGATTGTGGTAAAACCTTTGCAACGAACGACTCGGACAGATTTCATTTGTGTGGATGGACTCGTTTTATTTTTTTGTTTTAGTGAGGGAGCAAAACGCTTCCTTACAACATTTACGCGGGTATATGTGGAAATTCTGGAGCGTATGCCGCTTTTGACATGTCCTTGAGAGGAACTGAGCTACCTAGTGTAGTTAACGCATTTTCGAATCTAAAAACTAGATGGCTTTGGCTATTCAGTTTTTTAGTATACGTTAAGAATATTAAAGAAAAGAAAAGCTCAATAGTCCATTAAAATGAGCCAACGTTTCGTTATTAAGCAATCTGCAAATTACGTTATCGAAAGTATCTTGCGCGATCGACTAGAGGATATTATATTAAAGATTTTGACAAAATTCGAATTGGAAAAATTGAAAATTGGTGGAATTGAAAATTGCGCTTCACGGACAATGCATTTAAAATTTTGAAATGCGTCATTGAAAAGTTTTTCTAATAACCAATTTGTATTAACTTTTACCGTTTGTCTACGATTCCCTAAACCTACGGTTTACTGTTCAAACATTCTTCTTAATTCTGTGTCCACGAAGATTTTGGGTTTATGGGTGCCGCGTATGCTGCATAAGTCAAAGATAGAATAGAACGTTTTGCACTTTAAATGCGGGAAAATGAGAGGAAAGCGTCGAGATATTTTATAATCCTCTAACTAAGTTTGTAACTTGTCAACTTCACAACAATCTTTTAACTTCTTAGCTGAAGCACTGACACCGTTTGAATCGCAGAATGCAGTAAAAGATGCAGAAAAAAGTAATAAAATCAATAAAACTTCAGTAAATTTTATAATCCATTATAGTAATAGGTTATTACACGAAAGTCCGTTCGGCTAGTATAGGCTCTCTCAGCTAGTTAATTTAACGGACCTCCAACAAGAAGTGATAACTGAATTCGAAAATAATCGATCTTAAAAGGAAAGAATGATGATTGACGATGCCAATCTTCAAATAAGAGGCATCAAGGGAACTAGCAAATTTCTATTATATGCTTATGTTAACGGTCGGTAAGAGCAGATGACCTCTTCGCACCGAAAAGAAGCACAGGTGTTTAACATCATCCCTCAAGTCAGCCTTGTAAATTTATCTGAACATTCGATCCCTCCTCTATCTTCATTTTCGCTAACGGTAGAATGTTTATCATAAATACTACAAAGTTGCGCACATAGACAGATGGACAGACGAGAAAGCGGACACATTTACATGCATTCATGATTGGAGACTGGCCAAAAACTTGTATACTTTGTAAGGTTTTTGAAGTTTTTTCTGCGCGTTATAAAGATATTGAAAAAATAATTAAATGTTACACTATAATATTAAATAGCCATGGTCCACTTTTTCCATTTTTGTGCACAAGTGCTACAGCATCGCCCATAGAATATGGTTTTGCGCATTTGTCTGCTATAGTTTAAGAGTAACGATCTAAAACCAATTTTTCATTCCTTTCGAAAAACAGAGGTGCTCTCAGCTTATGTTCTGCGGGCGTGTCCTTCGACCGATTTGATCCATTTTCAATACCAACGTGCTTGCGCCGAATTTGAAGTCGATAGCTTCATTTTTGCGGCCAGGAGAATGTTTACAACAGACATTACACAGACGGACAGACAGATATGCTTATATCGATTTAGGATTTGATGCTATATATACTTTGTGAGGTCTCCGATGCTTCCTTCTGGGCGTTGCAAACGTTTTGACATTTGATTTGTTTCTCTAGACGAATGTGGTAATCGTTGTTAGACTAAACAGCAACAGACAGGTAGACATGTAGATACTAGCTATTCCGCAAGAGTAGCCGAGTACGGAAGAGCCGCGACTAACAAGCAAGCAAGTTAGTGTTTGCGGATCATTTCTTACCGCGGTAGGATTCACTTTGGTTGTAGCTGTAGTAAATGTTGAGTTGGTAAAGGCATAACAATTACCGATTGGGCATACAGACCTGGGCTGCGCCCACTTTGCTACAAAATTCCCTCTCTTCATTTCATCTTCCCTTTGGCCGTCACCCTATTGCATGAATAGAGAATACTTCCGAGTGATTGGTCATTTGAAAAGAAAAATTTATTTTTCTTTAGTCTTGCGAATCAAAAATATGTACTACGGCTACAAAATTTGCTGCGAATTTATATAGGGCGAATATGTATGTATCTTCTGTGGTGTTCTTATTACTTCTTATTGCGTTTCCGTATTACTTTGCGATCTTTTTGGCTGCCGTAAAAATATGGGTAAGCCTATCAAGGATCATTTTCTCTTTTGCAATCACTTCTGGGACCTTTGCGAATTTCAACCACAGATTAAATCGTTTCAAGCAAACTTGGATAAAAATTATTTTGTAGGATCTTTAATGAGTGGTGAAATCTTACAAACAGGCTGATATAGTAAGCATCCGCCTTCCTTATTGGTTATTATGAAAATACTTTGTATTGTATAAACATATTTATTTATAATACATAAAAAGGGCATTCAACGTTATTCATAAAGGTGTTTATGTAAACTTTTGCATATATATGCAAATTGTACAAATTTCTAAGTTATGGACAATAAACGTTAACGCTTCTATCTTTCGCACAATCAAGCAGTTCTACGTAAGTATTTATTTAAATATTACAGATAAGTGTATGTGCGTCGAATGTGTTTCCATGGTGTACTCCTTCCATCCAACTCCACCGTCACTATATCTAAAAAAAAAACCACTCAATAACATGGAGCATGTGTTCGAGTTAGCACACATTCAAGTATTTCCGTTTTTATGTAACATACCCCTAAAAACAGTTCGTCTACTACTTTGGTATATTTGTGTTAAGCGAACTCAAAACGTTGGTTGAGAGAATAAATAGAAAATAGAGTTTTGTGTGTGAATGACAGAGCAACAACAATGTTCTGTTCGCATATTTAATAATCGTATGTAGCCACAAAAACTGATACAAAACTTTGTGAATAAGTGGAAATATTTAAGCGATGAACACGAAAATAACCAAAGCGTTAAAATCATCAATTAAATGACACAATATTCAGTTCGAGAACAAACAACATTGGAATTTTTTTTTTTAAAAGTATTTAAAAAGTTTGCCACAATTCTTGTGTGTCGATATTATACAGAGTTTCCTTTTTGTTGTTTTTAGCTTTAGGTGATATTTGAAATTGTTTTTTTTTTTAATTCTTTAATGCTGCACTTTAGCACGTTAGGGTGGGGAGCAGTAACGTTTAGCATTTTATGATTGTAGCGAAAATTGAAAATTTTTTGCAAAGTGTATTAAGTTTGCTAAATTCGGATTACGTTACACTATGCTTCGGCTTTCCTCCAATATGCGAACTTTCATGAAATATATGCCTTTGGCTCAAAACAATGAGTAAATTTTGGTGCCTTATTACCAAAGGGAGCGTATAGTTATACTGGAAAGGGTCTTGTAGGGTAATCAATGTCGATGTTGCCCGATTATAACGTTCTTACTTATTTTTCAGCTTTTTTTCCAAAATAAGACGTTTTACGATAAGTAGCCGAAAGAGTAGCTCGATGAAAGTCATTTCAGCAGTGTCCGTCTTAGGGCCAGAACACGTCGATGTACCAATTTTCGTCAAAATATCTCAAAAATTGCAACTGCTAAGTTGAACAGAGCAATAAGTGGTCAGAGACACATATGGACGGACAGAAACAGACAAGCTTATTGATATCAACAAATAAAAATATCAGAGTCGGACAAGACCAACCGTTAGGTATGCCGCTTCTCCGTAATACATTTATGCGCTCCTTTCGGTAATAATATACCAAAACTTAGACATTATTTTCATGCAAAGGCATACTTTTCATGAAGACAGCATATTCGAGGAATCTTTATATGCGGTGATATCCAATAAATAGACTTACGTGATCTAAATTCGCTAACGTTCATATCTATGCCA
This sequence comes from Glossina pallidipes, assembly GCA_000688715.1. Lineage (NCBI taxonomy): Eukaryota > Metazoa > Arthropoda > Insecta > Diptera > Glossinidae > Glossina > Glossina pallidipes. The sequence goes on along the minus strand of KK500203.1, from coordinate 21,871 downwards.
ATTTTTTATTATGAACTAATTTTCACCACTCCACTATATAGTATTCATAGGTACGATTATATGAAAGATCGTTCAAAAAATTGCCCAAGTCCATGCCCAAATTGTATCATAGACCGAGCTTTATCGAGAAATGTTAAGGGTAGCAATTTTATTCAATATAGCGAATTTCCAAAATAAGATCGGTCAAAAGAGTGGACCGATCCAAACTATTTTCAATAGCGTTCATCCTTGAGTCAAAGTACATCAGTCTACTAAATTTCAACAAAATATCTCAAAAATTTCGCCCTGTACCTTGAATACTAATTGTATATAATAAAAGGTGGATCTGTCTTAAGCCTTTCTGTATGTTACACACGTCCGTATAATTTACTATACCATGCGCCGCAAAAGGTGTGGGATAAAAACACATGGTTTTTGAAAAGAACATGAGATATCGAGAGTAAAAAAAAGCAACCAACAAATAATATGAAAGTGTGTACGCTTTCTTCCTTTATTGGTTGAACTGTTAATAAACTAAATCTTAACACAAAAAAAAACAATATTCTTAAGGTCACATTTGGATAAGGCAAGTAATTATAAGTTTAATAAAGTTCTTATAAGATAAGGAAAATGTGTTGATTTCATGAAAGTAGAGCAGGCTGTAATTAGGTACGGTAAGGTAGATGAGCTATGAAAGAACAGGCGGTGTTGTAAGGGACTGACCCATCCGGGAGACGCACATATTAAATGTTGGCCAGCCACATTGTAGGGTCGATGCGAAAATAAACTAACTTTTCATATTTCACAGATCTGGAAAACGGCAAAAACTGCATCCATTCATAAATCAAGTAAATCCAAAACAGATTTCAAAAGATATTGTTTCAATTTCTTTGCTCTCATGTATCGAAAAATTGGTTGAAAAAATCATCCCAAAAAGCCTGTTTTAATTCTCAGCAAACATAAATGTAATTAGTGATAATTAAACGGTGTTTAAGCGAGGGCAGCGTGTTATTGACTGCCTGTTCTATTACTTTGCTAGTATGCGATTTCATGTTGTAATCACACGTCTCTTTCAGATCTTGATTTCAACTTTTTCATGGTGTTGTAATTTAAATTTACAAACAAAAAAAGCTTCTTATCGCATTAAAATTAATCGCGTACTATCTGGCCTATATTAATTAAATGATGGGATTCTACAGGGATCTCCCCCGTCCGCAATTTATTTTACAATTGCCTTTGACCAAGTTAGCCGAATAATATACTATTGCAACAAAGATGACTATTGTAGATGGTGTTTTTATCATTGCAAAGATTAATGATATTAATCACACTCATGAAACCCTTATACCCTTATACCCCTATACCTTACATTACCATCCTGGGTAATTGATCGATTTAGAGTAATATTTCTGGAGCCAACGTTTGAACGAATACGTGCAATTTACTTTACTCACGCCGAAAACCAGTCCTGTGCTTCTGGGCTTTTTCTTTTACAATACCATCATCAGTGAAGTTAGCGAATTAAGGTCGCTAAACGTTGTTTTTAATAAAGAACACAATTTTACAGCTCATTATCTCTTCCTCCTTAATAAAATAATTAAAGGTCTTAATATCGTCTAATTTTTTTCCACTAACCGAAGTTTTGTACATCCATCCTCACCGATCCATGTTGTTCAGTGATTGATTCTATGTATAGTTAAGGTTTGGAAATGTATGGGAAACCTACCAAAACGTGATATTAAGCCTTTAAACGTTTCACATTATGAAGCTATCTGTGAGGCTTTTTATGCATTTGCAACTACACTGAATAAAAGTATTTTAAAGAGTTCAGCTTTCTCAACTTGTTAAGCTCCGCCTGCTCTCTAAGTACTTCTAGCGCGACAATCGTTCATTATTTCAAATTATCAGAAAGGTTGTGAAGAGCAAAGCCATCCTAAAAATGTTACGTTTATTTTGATAAAAAAAACCATGATATCACCTAATTTCTTCAACAGCATTTCTTCAATGCCATTTAAGTTGGTCTTGTAAACGACCACAGTTCCATTTTTAACGCTGAAGCTGTAGGGATTTACCATGTGGTAACTTTCGCTTTACTGCGTAGAGGTAAACGCCACGTATGCACCAATATGCCTATGAGGTTGTTGCCCTGTTAAAGAGAACTCCAATTCACAACTACTGGCATTTCGTGCCTATAAAAAGAAAGAGCTAAGGTTTTTTATACAAAACCATTCGCCTTTAGTGGAGATCTCACATTCTATTTCGTAACCCACCTATTAGATGGCAGTGCGCCGAGTAGACCACCTACTGCATTACTCTGAAAAAAGAAACGCTTCACTTTAGGCACGAACCGGCCCCCAAGTGAAGTGCCAAGCAAAAGTAAAATACTTCAGTTCCACAACTTGTTATTGTACAATCTTTTTGTTTGATTTTCAGCTTTAGTGATAAGAATCACGCTTAAGCATAATTTGGTTTGATTTTTGTCTCCATAGTTCGCAAACATCTCCAAAAGTATTCAAATTTCTTTTATTTGTTCATACATTACGCATTTTCAATATCGTTGAGACAACCGTAGACTAATCACTGACTGCTGTCCTTTCACTTAACGCCAGAGTCGAAATGTCTATTAGAGCTTTATGTCTTAAGTTGTACTTCATATTAGAAATCAAATTAAATCGAATGTCAAAATTTTTGATAAAGTCATTGCTTCTTTTATTTGATAAACTTTTTGGTTTCAAAGGTGAACAATATTTTTTTTTTTTGGCCCGATTTTCAATTACATTCCTACAGGAGCACATTCGTATGAAATTGGAAAAAGGTTAGTTCAAGAGAGAATGGAGTTCAAGGCATTTTTTGTTCGAGCTCTTCTTCTTTTTTCCTTTGAATGCAATTGCATTTTTTAATCGATTTCTAACGAAATTTTATTTGTGTTTTGCTCTCTACTTCCTTGTGTGTGAATGCTCTTTTCATCAAGGATTTATATGTATGTTATGCTCTGTATACGATTAAGTTAGGTAAGTGCATCAAGTGTAAAATTAAACAAACAAAATTGTGTTAGAGATAGCATCTGTGCGTTGGATTCAAATGATATTTCGAATACCAGGATACTCACATTCATATACGTATACGTACACAAATTGATGTTAAGTAACTTTGATTTTAGTGCAAACAATTGCAACGAGTTCCTATGACTGTGTACGATAGCATTCTGCTAACGAAATTCACTGAGCCAAAAACAGTTCGAAAAAAGAATTCCACTATACAAACTAGTAATTTTTATGCGCCGTTTGTGATACAAGGGTATATTAAGTTTAAGCAGATGTGTCCAACACCCGAAAGGACTTGAGTTGGAGCCATCTTTTATTATATCTTGTCTGTCCCGCCTTGTTTTCTTGTGCTTAGCTTACAGGTCGACGTTTTTAAGATATATTGATGAAATTTGATACAATGACATGTTTCGGCACGAAGACGAATGTTATTGGAAAGAGGATTTTGAAAAGTCGTGCCCAGAGTCTAAAGAGTGCATGTCCAATTAGTAAATGTTTTGCCTTGGCTTACTGAGCTTTTTGTCATTTGCCTACAAAAACCGTACATCTTGTATACAAAAATTCCCTTTTGATATGTATTTTACCAGGTGTAATATAATTTACAACTCTTTAAGGTAATTTTTTTATGGACTGATTGCAAGCTTACGGGCTTGAGGTCCATAACAGCGGTGTAAGAACGTAACGTCTATTTGGTTTACATTTATTTCGATTATTGGCGTATTTTCGAACAAGATAGACGCATTTTCTAAGTAAGGATAATGTTCATACATGTGAATACGAGCAACTGAAAGTGAATACTAGAAATTAACTATTGTTGTAGGTTTATTTCATAGCATCTACGATTTATTTATTTATTTCAAATTATGTATGAATCTATGAATTGTGAGTTCATTTCCTGCGATTTTTGTAATTCTAAGCTTATTTCGTTACTTGTATATTTAAATGGGTACTCACTACTCTCCGAACTAAGATTATACCTCGTAAAAACCTCACAGAATACAGATTGTATGTATTCCCAGATTGTTCACAACCTCAACAATGTTATGTGGAGCATAACGCAAAAGCGCTTGGAATGTAAAAACTCCAAGTGATCAGGGACATTCGTATTGTGAGCTTATAATCTGAGCCCAAACCCTTATTGCGTGTGTCAACTGATCAGTCTTATTTGTTACTATCATAGGATTTTTATTTGCTGCTAGTGGTCAGTAGTAAAATAAACTTCCCGTGGTTGTCCTACATAATTAGGTCCCGTGGTATCTCTGGGCTCAATTGGCTGGTCAAGCTGTGTGTTGGTGGGTAGAGGATGGATATATAGGTGGCACTCCCGGCATTGGCAGCTATGTCGGTACCCGCTAAATAACACGCAGAAAATGAAGAGCACGTGGCTATCTTGAAAATTAGTGCACGTGGCATTCCTGGGCTCAATTGGAAAATAAGCTTGCGCGTATGTCCTTTCTATTTTCAACCACCATAGCGGATGGAGTCAATAGCAACTTTGAAAGCGTAATACGTACGCAAATCGTTCGAGCTAATATTAGAGAAGATGGAATCATCAAATTTAACGGTTAAGGAAGTCTGGAAACAGTTCTCAATTTTAAATTGTGTTGATATCGTCGGGACGTCACTTAAAGAAATTTGTCTATCAACACTGAGAGCTTGCTGGAAAGCATTATTGCCGGAGGCAGCAGTTCAGGGAACTGTTGCTAATCCAGTGGAGGATGAATATAGAAACGTAGTGAGACTGACAAACGTAATAAGAGGCGATGGATTTGACGAAATTGCTGTGGATGATATTCGGGAATTAGTTACGGACGAGGAAATAAATAAAGCAGATTTATCCTTCAACAGATTTATCATTCCAATGCCAAAATTGAAAACTTTTCACTAAAAAGTGTGGACAAAATTTTAAATTTGGCGAAGGAGTTGAAAGAGTATGTTTTGGAAAATGATCCTCTAAGGGATAGAGCAGAAATTTTCAAAATATATCTTAAAAATAATATATCCGCCTACCAGGAAATCTATAAAGATTTACAAAATAAGGGAAAACAGACTTCATTAAAACATTTTTTTAAAACCAGTAATCGCTGAAAAGGATTAGTCTGATAGTGGATCACGCTCGGAATTTGAATTAGGACGGAGATGATCAAAACGTTTGAAACACACTCAAATTATGATAACTGATGTCGAGGAGGGAGATTTGTAAAAGGTTGTGGTTTGAATTTAAATTTAATTTAATGTTAAGTAGATTTTAAATTCCGTTTCTAATTGTTTTTCCAGATTTTATTTTGGAAAACGGTTACGTTTATGTGGTGTGTATGCGTGCGTATGTATATATTTATGTAACTATGTGTATATCTACACATACAAACAATATATATATACACATATGCTTACAGAGCTTTGACGTTTTACTTGCAAAAAAAAAAAAATTAATTTACGTACATCAAGTTTGGCAACTTTGTGCGCGTGTGTGCTTGTACTTTATACTTTGTGTATAGCGATTTTGTGATTTCTTGTTGTATTTTATTGCTCTATACGGTCTTAACCCATTGACTGTCAGCTACGAGATATCCCGTATTAAGCGTGTGTATCAAAACTGCCAGCCACGAGATATCTCGTAGTGCGTGCTGCAATTTTAGATTAATTACAAATGGCCATTTCAGTTAAAAATATTTTAAAGAGGTGAATGAAAAATTTATGTGGAGTAAAAAAACGTGTTAATTTTAGTTTTTATTTAAAAATATTTTTATTATTGTTGCTGTATGTGATAAACTCTAAAACAAGGCTCAACGCAAAGTGCTGGCTTCTCGGGGCACTGTGGACAAAAATATCTAGTCTCCTTACGCTTTTTTTCCTTTGTACAGATTCGACATGGCTTTGTAGGCATTCTTTTCTTTTCTGTGGGAGGAAGATGTTCTAAATAATGAAAATTAGCTGCATTTGTATTACAATTCCTGCTTTCTCTTGCATTGCTGTCGTCACCAAGTAAATGCATAATAGTTGACTCCCTAAATTGAAGTAACGTCATCCTTTTATTCTTTCGATTTCTTTGGTTGTGATACATGTGTGCATTGTGCAGGAAGATTTCCAAGTAATGTAGTGCAATTTTCTTGTACTAGCGGATGGTTTTCCTAAGAAATGAGTAATATGACATACGTTGGTCAGAGCGATCAATACCTGCCATTCCGAAAGTATAATCTCTGATTGTATCCAGTTTAGTCGAAACTTTTCCATTTTTGCTCTGCGCTTGAACCATTTCACCTTTATGCATGTTGGATATAGTCAGCACATCCCGCGTAAGTGGCAACGAGCACAGGAATTTTATTTAGTGACGCCAGCTACGACTTATCTCGTAGTGTGTTTTTTTCAATAAAAATTACTATAAATACTATATCATTTCAGTAGCTATATTATATCAGTAACTTAATATAATAAAATTTTGTAAACTTTCATGTATTCTTCAAAATAATATCTTGGCACCCAGGGCAAGACGCTCTAAATACGTCTTGCAGTCAAAGGGTTAAAGCCTAACTAATTATAAAAGTATTTAAATTTTTTTAAATATATTGAACTTTTCTATAAACATATTGGTTTTCGCGATCAGCACTTAGTGCTTTCATCAACAAGAAATCAACATAAAAAATTCCAAAGTTATTGTAAAGACAAAATAGGAACGAAAAAAATGTACTTAAGAGAAAAAAATATTACTATTGGCTTTGCTGGTGGACTTAAGCAAAGCAAAAAAAAATGCCTAAGCATAAGGATATGAAGCGACGAGGTTAGATAAATGCACTCACTCAACGTCGTAATGTCGAAGAATTGTTTGCAATAACATTTGAATGGATGTAGCTAGAAATTTATGAAAAATTACAAGAAGTTGTAAGGATGGATGCGCAAAGTTTTATTTTTTGTATAAACTCACCGAAGAGCAATTTCGTAAATCTTCAACGCGGCCGTTCATTTCCGCTAACATAAATACAAGCTATTTCTCACATTCATGCAAGTGTTTTTACATCAGGAAAAAATATTTAAATGCTCTATAAAAAAAGGTGAAATCATATAGGACACCTTAGCAGCTGAGTGCGTAGTACTCCCTAATAAAAGTCGGAGGAAGAAACTACTGAGTTTTTTAAAAGATATTGTGAAAAAAATTAAGATCAATACTCAAGCTGAATTGAGGGTTTATATCGAATATTAAAAATATTTTGTTTCCTAAATTGTTAGTCTGTCGAAATGCATCCTCAATTGCATCGTTTCAATATATGGCAAACACATAGCGGTTGTTTCTCCACGTAACTCTGAAACCGGTTTTTATAATACAATTATAAAAGTAATATGAGTAAGCACTTTTTACAAAATTTTTGTTTAGATCTGTTATTTGAAAAATATTATTTAATATTTAAGAAACATATTTTAAATTGAAAATAGATCACCCTTGTTGCCTGTTTTCATTTTTTAGAAAATAATATCTGATGCAAATAAATAGTGGCCTTTGAAATTCCACACAATACAAAATATAACGCAAGAAACAACATAACAGTGGGCCACGGACTATCATTAAATATGCTACACTACTTCGTTTAATTATTATACAATGGGTAATTCATAAGACAACTTTTCAAAATAAGGCGTAGTATGGGAAGTACTGGAAAAATCGTCTAGACCATATCAAAATTTTATCAATGTGTTTGAAAAATTTTATACCGTAGGTTGAACACCAGAATACAATATGAGCAGACGGATAGACAAGCTTACATCGATGCAAAAAGTAACTCTGGATCGATCGGTATCCATCGGTGTTATATATGGGCGGGCATCGGTGTTGTGTACGCTTGCACGGCCAGTAGTGTAGGGTATGGGGAGTTAAAAAAATAAAATATTAAATATAGAATTAGCTTTTAAATTTGAAACAAGTCGTTTTCATTTGTTCCTCTACCTATTTCCTTTTAGTACCTAGTTTGTGTACAAGACCATGTAATTGCAATTCTCATCTAGGCTCGTAAAAATTTGAATAATATTTCTGTATGCGATCCTTTACTTTGTTTCTTTACATCTCTTTCCACAGATTGAGCTTGTACTTGCAAAACTGAAAACAAAGCGCAATTTCTTTGCATCCACCACACGTCCCCCTATATATTAATTCTTACAGCTTCCTTACCAATACCTCGCACAGTGTAGAAGAACAAACTAAATACAGAACCAAAATGAATTCATGACTTTCTTGCTCAAACTATGCTTAGAGGAGCTTAAGTGGCCAGTTTGCATGGTACATTTATTTGAATGCAGATTTTTTACACTTATGGCCGTTAGTTTCCAGTGAACTAATTGATTCAGAGTGATAGTAAAATCTGTGATATTTTTCCTATTCGGAACAATTGTTTATGCTTATTGCCAAGATATTCCTCGGCAGATGCTCCAGGCATTCTTACCCCTCGTAACTAAAGTCTCTTATCATCCGTATGGTTAAATAAATCCTAATAACCGATAAACGTTACAACTAGATTTTACTTTACTGATCGACTTAGTGAGAATATTGGAAAATAGTATGTACAAATGGCTATATAATTAAGCTTCTACTAACGGCCCTAATCGGTTAACTGATTACATTCGAAGTACGTCAGCCGATTTATTGAAGCATGTCAAATGACTTATTCCGAATGTGATATCCCCATTCCATTCCGTCCTTACTTATAACATACATCATCCCTATGATACTCACAAGAGAACAGCAAACTGCTTACTATAGAAGGCAATGAGTGGAGAGGGAAATGCGCTTATTCTACGTTACATACATAAGAGTAACTTATAATTATGCGTAGGAACAAAACAAGTCCCGCAAGTTTAGTCCTTACAAAGCTTATATCTGTTCCCACACGTCGTTACAAAAAAATATACGCAAGGAAAAGAAATTGTGCGCTGTCAACATAAATACAAAAGTGATTCTTTCCCTTATTGTTCTTTGATTTCTTTACACCTATCTCGTATACGAGAAAATACAATGATAATAAAAAAAAATGCGGTGTTGTTATGGATAACAAAGAAAAAGATGGTAACTGGAGTGAACAGTAACAATGGGTAAACAGCACAACCAACACAGCGATCTGACGATGTACTATGGCTTGTGTTAAGATGTCTTGAAGGGGTTATGCACGTCTTCTTTGAATGATTTTAGACAATTTTTCGTTTCAGACGACTACGCGGTCCACACGACAGTAATTTATTGATGTAATTCTCGATGGGTGCTGCGTACTTTCTGCAAGTGATTGTAATGGTTTTAACTAGTCTCCGCCATCTTTTTCCTGTCATATTTAATTATATCCGTTTGTCTAATTCCATATCCTCTGCTTTACTTAGCATTTATTTCGCTGACTGCCGCAACACAAAAGGAGAATGATCAACGTTTATTATGGTGTTAATTTTTTTTCCTACTGTGCTCTTCTATACAAGGCGTGTAGACAATGATGGCACATAATTGCTGTGGGAAGGATGAAATAAGATTTACATGTCGATTAAATGGTGGAAATGAAACTGTGAAATGAATGGTCTGCGTGTTTTAGATGCAAAAAAAAAAAAAAATATGTTAATGTAACATAACAGGTACGTTCACAGCAAGAAAGAAAAAATTATTGGAGCAATTATACCTTGCAAGTAAATTCTGTGTAAAAAAGGGATATGCCACATAGTGCTACTAAACGCAGAATATGTTCTACTTTGCACTACAAGAGGAAAGTGAGCATATCCCTATATTACGTTACAGGAGTATGTGGGAAAATTTCAATAATACAATACGTGAGGGGAAACATGGGCATCGACTACGTGAATTGATACTCGTCGAACCAGCGAGAACTAAGTACTAAGAACGCTCAAGAATATTTTCAAAATATTTAAAATATAGAATCCAGTTGATGATTTTTTCATCACCCTGTTAAGCTAATGCAATTAGCCCTGCTACAGGAAGAGTCATTTAACTAATTGTTCTTTCATTCTTACTAGCTGTATAGACAAAGGTGTCGTCAAGCTTCTTAATATGACGTCAATCGACCAAATGTTTGATAAGCAAAAACGTACACAGTTCTGTGTATTTTCGTGTACATACGCAACGATAGACTACTGTGTCCAAAAAGTTAAACCAATTTAATGTTTTCTTTTTTAAATCTATTTATTATTCCAAACCTATTTCTTCACATTATTTCTTTTCTATTTACTATTTCTTTCAAAGTAACATTTTGGCTCGGCGGATAAAATTCGTAACGGACAACACCGCGATAATCGAAGAGAGCTGCTAACATCACCGTGATTTTTGAGCGACTTTGACGCGGTTTCCGTTTCATGACCTAAGAAATCATTTTTTCACAGACGTACTAAAAATCGGAAAAAATTTTTTTTGTGCGGTAGAAAACTAATCACAGCTGACGCTAATGAAGTTCATGGTGGTAAATTTGATACAGATGTCTGTCATAGGACTACAAATTTAGAAAAAAAATATTTCTTTTCGTTCCGTGTTTACATCAAGTCTTATTAATACATATATTCAAATTTTATGTTCCTTAGATGTCTATCTAAAATTTAGTGAAAATTTTCTATAAATCTTCCAAAAAAATGTTTCCTAATTAACAAACAGTTATAATGTTATAAGTTATATTGAAGGAATAGTTAATCATTAGATAACATAAAGCATATTTTCTCAAAGAAATATGTAAAATATTTTATGCAAGTTTCCGCACTCTTGAGGTATTAGGCAGCACCTTGAGATTGGTTCCTCGGAATGAATTCTGAGCTTCCGGAGCTTCCTTAATTTAAGGGTAATGCCAAACACAAAATAGGTAAAATAAATCTAAGTCTCTCGTTACACGTTATTCACTGCATCATAAATATGTATACATGTATATATTGCTTATTTTTCCGATCAGTATCTTCTGGACCTATATGCTGTCAGACGAAGAATTTAAAATTTTTATACACCAATATCATTAACATGACCACTAACGTGACAAAAGGTAATCGGCATTATCCATAGCGGAATTGGAACTTGACAAGTTCAACATGCATTTAGATCATTGCTCATGGCTTGATTGATGTAAAAAAGTTTTTTTCAAAACAAATTCGTTCATAAAGCGAATAACTACTAAAATATTAGAGAAGGTAATTTAAGCCCAATATATGATTCACATCGTGGTTGAAGGGATTTGGATAATGTAAAAATAAGTTTCACAAAAAAGTGTGTAAAAGAAATATTTACAGTTTAAATATCAGGATTGTGGTTATTTAATTTATGTGTAAAGAATCCAGCTTAGTAGTGAATAGATTGTAAGAATTAGTTTATTCTCCTTGATAACTTTGCTTACGGGAAGACGCTTAAGATGTGGAAAGCGTCTCCTTCAAGTGTGCGCGTTTTTTCGTAAAGCTACGATCTTAGCAAGAAAGGTGATTGAGTCGCTTGGGCCTTTGGATCCCAGCAATTTCAATAAAGTTAAATAAATATTATCCTAACACTTACAACTTGATCAAAAATTAACTTGAATCCTTTTACAAGGAAACTTAAATGATTTAACATTAAAAAGTCAGCAAAGGTTCAAGTTCACATAGACTAAAAAAGATTTTACGTAATCATAAATTCACTTCAAACGCAATTTAAATTACATTAGCTCTACTCAGACAGAATAAAAACAAGAAAAAATACGACGAAAAACAAACTAAATAAATTTATCTTAAACTAAACTAAACCATAGTGACCTTAATTGAGCTTAGTTTCAGAAAGAAACTAAACTAATTTAAATATAACCTAAATGGGCTCAACTGAATAAAACAAAACTTAAAATGAGTTAAATTAAGGTTAAACAAATCCTAATCCAAATATCAAATCTGAAAAACGATATAAATTAAACATTAGCCAACGGTTACCGGAATCACATCGAAATCACTCCTGAATGAAAGCTGAATGTTTAAGACTAACTCTTCGATCTATTCCGTACATGATGATCAACAAATTTGCAAGATTTATCCTTAAGAGGAATGGAAGTTCAAGTACTTTCTAATCAAGAACTTTCACCAAAACTAACTGAAGTTTATTTTGCGTATTTCGTAGCGCCATTAGAAAGTTTAGGTTATGGTCGCTGCATGTAGTTAAGCAGCAATGGGCTTTTAGAGATTTTCTACGCCTACGTTTTGTATGTTTCCCTGTTAGTAGAGTAATTAAATATTCGTTGCAGAAAAAGAATTTCAAAAATATTATGAAAAAATAAATTTCTCAAAATGAATGCAATTTTCTCTTCGTCTTATCGCAAATATTATTCGCATCAAAATATTCGTATAGAATACCATGAAGTCGTTTAGTGTAGTCGTTTAGTCAAAGTTAAATGATTATGATGTAGTGAAAATGACATCGAATCGCGTGAAGGAGGCAGAAGAGGAAAAAAATCTCTCGACTTAATAAAGCTGAAATATGGAAAAGAATGACAAAACAAAGGATGATAGAGAACAATGGCAATATAAACATTTAAAATGCAATGATCGAATATTTCAATTCATTATCAAACCGCCACCCATCTTCTAATGATGGCACAATATATTTGCATAAACGATTGGTAAATCAGAAAAAACAGGGAAACAATGACAAACGGCTCGCGCATAATGTTCGACGTCTACTGCTTTAAATGCCAGCCTTTTTAAATTGCAAATTCATATAATATAAGCAAGTAACTAATGGGAAACATTTTCAAAATGAGTTCGTGGTCAAACTTCGGATAGGCAGATCCCCGCTACCTTTTCGACCTTAAATTGTGCTATTTTTAGAGTTCAAAAAATGGATAGATTGGTGGTCGGACTGGCACCTGAATAGCTTAAAAATCTTATTTTTCATCACACTTTATATGCTAGGTAAGATCTGATGTTAAAATGCGCTTCTGATTGCTGCAAACGAAACCAAAACATAATAATATTTTCAGCTTGGAGTTCTTGCATCTCTTTGTGTTTGTTATACTGAAATATTTGATACTCGCTTGAAGGTATTCATCAATTTAATTAAAGGTATTTATTTCAAAAGGCCAGCGTGTATTCAAACCACATGTAATTTAGTAAGCAGTGGTATGAGTTGGCAAAACAAAGAAGAACAAATTTGGAAACTTCAGGCTCACTTAGGGCTCAATATAAACTATGCCTTGAAGCTGTGGCTTTAAGCTTTGTAACTGAAAACCGCAGCGTGGTAAAAAGTATAGGAATGTTACATACGCACACTACAAACGAAGAAACAGACACGCGCGCGTACACATACGCGTTCTTCAAATCCAAATGGATTTTAATGGTTATTTTCATTTACATCTAAATGGCAACGAATGACTCCTTAATTAATTTAGTGAACAAATATATTTAATTGTAACTAATTTAAATTGAATTTGAAGAAATTAAATAATAGAGAATGTGTGAAGTAAGACAATAACATAAAAATAAAAAAAGCCAATCAGTTTAAATAGAAAGCATCAAAATAACACACTTTTCTTGGAACAAGACTTAAATACGCGCCGTTAGACAAATGTTGCTTGGTTGTGAAAGAAGTGATAATTTTATAGCCGAGCAAGGCCGATCATTAAATATCCTACACCACTCAACATCGTACAGTTATGTGCTTGTTTTGGTAAAGACACATCAAAAATTATATTATTTTTATGTTAAGCCATGAAAACATTGTATGACACTCCAAACGATCACATGGCTTCATTCAAATTTAACAAACTTAATTTGCTTCCCAAAAATTTTATTATTGTTCAGTGTCAGTCATACAAAATTAAAAACTACATGTTCTCCCCATATATAGACTTGCTTCTCATGATAATCCTTATATATGTTAAGCCCTAAGAAATAGATCTATGTAGTTGACACTTTTGCTAAATTGTTCCTGTTGGCCAATTTTCATCATTTCATTTTATCTAGACATAACAATACAGCAATACTAAGGTACATTTTTTATATTTTTATTTTTTTTTGCATTTCACTAGGAATGTATTAAGTTTTTCAAATGCTAATAAAATAACAAAACAAAAAGGAAGTCTGTAACTGTGAAACTGATTCAATAATGTTTGTCTGTGCAGTGCCGAAAGTAAATTCCGAACTTCCTTTCTTCTCCTTGCTCATTCCTTTTGACATCATTTTACTTATTAATCAATTCAATTGTAACGGTATATTAAATTTGTAAAGGTGCTTTCATACATAGAAAAATCAAATAAAATATATTGGCACTTCACATGGTTTACAAGCATTTTTTCTTTTAACCTCAAAAGTTTGAAACGGTCGCATTAACCCACGTGGTTGTTGTAGTGTTAAGTGCAGGGAAAAGTGCGACCAATATTTATATTATTATACCAGACTTTCTACTTTGATTTTCTGCTTTTCTTTTTTTTACTGTGAAATTTTTCTTGCGCGTAACTTTTGGCATTGGAAAGGAGTTCTATGCAATTTTCACACATTTTCTTGAATAATTTTATTTATTTTGTTTTCACTCTTACTTTTTCGTTGCCTTTTCTCTTGCCTTTATGTCATGAAAACATGCCGTGTTTGTTTTGGTTCGCTTCCTCTTCTTTATTTATTTTGTAGGGTACGAGAGCAAAAATTTACGGAGCATATCGAAGGAGTAAATGTAAAGTAAATTTTATGGATTTAGTAACATGTGCCACAAATAATGTTATTTACATTAGCCTTAAATACTATGCACGGAGAGATTGGGAGACAATGTATTGTATTTGCGTTTTGTAGAAACAATAACAAAATCTTTTGTTTATAAAAATTTAAATTTTTATTTATTTTCGCATTATGGTATGCTTCGCCTTACGTATAGACTAGGTCATCTTATAAATAGTGCGGAAAAATATCAAGAAGAAAGAAGAAGAAATGCAAAAAAGGAAGGAAATTGTTTCTTGAACGATCTCGGATTCTCTAGGAAGGATAAAGGAAGAACACGGGCTTACAATACATATGAGCTACAATCTTGACCTATGTTTAAATGTTGTTTCATGCTTAGTGAAGAGATTAAGTAAATTTCTTCAATACCCCCCGACTTCAGTTTTTATGCGATTTCATATCACCTTTAAACATTGTCACAGCCAGGATCTTTATTTGGATTTGTTTCGATCCAAAATTTTTCATGTTCAAAATCGATAGATATCTTCTCACAATATCACAGCAAAACCAAGCACGAAGCGAAAAGGCCATGAACTTCATTTTGAGCTATGCCACTTTGCGCTGCGTCGTTCTTCTAACTTTTCTCTTTTGACGTATCCTTAACAGTTTCTGTTTTAATAACTAGGGTAACGTAACGCATGTTTCCAAAACATTTCTTTGTATTTGAAAATTTATGTTCATAACTATTTAAACTATTTAGAAATATATCATGCATCACTTTCGGTACAAAGTGTACTAAGCCTATGCGGCGGTGCATATTTTGTCCAAAATGAGTAAAGACAAAAACACCTTTTGTTATAAACTTATATGTCCTTCTATCTGTTGGCTCATACAATGTTGTATTCAAACTATAAGTCGCAGTTTTTGAGGTATTTCGACGAAATTTGGCGCACTATCGTGTACTGTTTCAGGGAGAAAACATATAAATGATAGATTAGATCCGACCGTTTGTACGACCATCTCGAAAATTACAATTTTCAAAATTTTTCAACTAATTTTCCTGACTTCCGTAGTACAATTTTTTTTAGCTTCCTCTCAATTTACCGTAAACCTCTATACTTGTAAAAGGTGTCACTCTTAATATTTCATAGTGAAATCGGTTCATGATAGCAACGCGGCATAAAAACTAACTATGCCAACGTTTTGCTCCACTCCATTTAAGGACTCTCATGAAGAGTCCGCCCAATTCTTGTTATTTTATCTCGAACCCTTGTCCAAAAATAATGTGTAATATTAAAAAGGAAAAGAAAAGTAATGGGTTCATGTACCAAATATAAAAATTTCTTCATTTACAAGGTAATAAAAATGAAGGTGAAACTCAAGACGTCTACTGCTATTGTGCGGGTCAATTCTGTTTTTTTGTGTGAAACATTTTCTTTCTCCGTCTAAACCAACACAATCATACAGACAGGAATTTTAAAGGGCCATAGCCTTCAGCCTAATTTGAATAAAATTGGATATGAGACGGGCGGAGAGGAGTTTAAATAAAACACACAACTCATATATTCTGCTTCGGAGCGAAGAATACAAAACGCCTCATTTCATATGGGATGACCTCGTAAATGTCTTATATGCTTTTCATATACAGACAAATATTTCTCTTTCTTTTTTCACCCGTCTTTCTTGTCGGAGTTAAAAGCCTTAAAAGAGTATTAAGATTATTTGCATATTGCAGCTTCCAGTACGAATAGTTCTCTGGTTTTTCGATTATGCAAGTATAGTTCAGGGTGAACCCTCTTTTTTATAAACTACGGTCGGATAAACGAAACGATATACATGCTTTTTTGTCATAGTTCATAAGTTATTCATCAATTTATGAACTTTTCTTTGATATTTTTTCATTTGGTCCAATCCATCTTACTCTATGAAATGGAACGTTTTCAACCAAATGTTATCATTTAATGTCGCAGCATATTTATTAATTTATATACGAAATTAAAATAGATGCACACCGATATACCTATGTATATCTATAATGTAAATGCAGCTGAATTAAGCAATGCCTAAAATTAAAAGCTTAACCTAAGAGATCGTAATTGAAGATCAAGGAAAATGAAAAGAATTTTAAAACTATAAGAATCTATGTATAAAGAGACAAGTAAGGGCGAAAAAATGTCTACGTCTAGCTGAAAAGCTAAAGCAGCCTACATATGCCTGATTCAAATTGTACCATCAACCGATACAAACATATCAAGGCGTAATAACCTATTATAAGGACATTATTTCCTATTAATAGAAGGAAGTGTGGCATTAAAATCTTCAATATCAAAATAAATTTAAATTTTTTGTTCAAAAATTCGTCCAGCCGTAGAAGCAAAATATTATTTTGTCGAAAAAATACTTCAACGGCTTTCTCTGTCGTTAATTCCTGATATATGAAACCAATGACATTTTCTCTTTCTCTAACTACTTGTGAAGCATTTGTCGCAACTGGCGACATAGAGAAAAAAAGTTCGATTTATTTTGTTGACCATGATTTAAACATTTTAGGATTTAATAAAATTAAATGAAAATTTTCACGTTTGCTCTTACAATATAAGAAAAGAGGCAATAAGTAAAAGTATTGCAAGAGATATGCAAGTGCACGAGAGGCAACTGGAAACATATGTGATAATAATATTTATTTTCGGTGCTTTATTGAAATTTCTTGGATTTCATACGCGAAAGGGAATTGTCGCTCAGGGCATAAGCGCTCCGTTCTTAATGAAATGTTAGATCAATAATTAAAAAAAAAAAGATTTTAAAAAACTTCCAAAATCGCATATGTGCACTTGTCACGTATATTTACCACAAACACTCGCTCGGTGGTTCTCTTTTTTTCATTTCTTTTTAACTCTATTTTAACCTTGACATGCATTTTTTGATTTTCATAATTTTTCAAAGTAACAACTACGACCAATGGCATTTCTATGTTGTGTTTTCTGTCTTAATAAGAAGGAACAATCGTAATTTTTTTGATATTATTGCTTTACGGTTCCATGCTTACAATTTTGGTGAGGCGATTAATAGACGAAAAATGCACAGCATAGACATGGAATCTCCAGCATACGAATAACAGATTACGTTTTCACAGCTTATCAGCGAAAGCATACTTTAAATCCGATATAAGACTTAAATTCTTCAAAATTGACTAATAACGAAAAGTTATAAATCATGTTCACAATTGAGAAAAAGGTTGTCCTGAAGCTTCCTGAATATATTCTCTACCGTGTCGAGTATTCTTTAAGTGAATGTTATTCTGCTTTTTATTGCGCTATGGCATTGTTTGCGTGGACATATCTAACACAGAGAACTAGTTCACCTATCTCGACGTTTTATTTCACCACCCTATTCAAATGTAGTGGCTAATTCATTTAAAATCGATTTGTTTGGCTAGAGTCCATCCAAGGCAATTTATGTTCAACGGGCTTTTCGTAATTTTTGAAAGATTTTAATTTAATATGGTACGTTTGACTGTAGGCTTAGAATTCACGATTCGTTTTACTTTAAATAGGTCATTATATGCACAAAAATTTTCGATTTTTAACATATTTCAATAGAATTCGCTGAAAAACAGTGCATCCTATACTAAGTGAGTGTGAAAAATTTATATCGAAACAACTACCCCCAAAAATTTCTGGATCTATCGAAAGTTTTAGACAGGATTGATCACCTCGTCCTTCTCTCTAAATTACTTCAAATCGGAACTCCTAAAGACTTACAAAACTGATTTTACTGATATCTAAAGGATCGAAAGAAATTTC
>KK500202.1:62243-152447 GCA_000688715.1 Glossina pallidipes | reverse complement strand
GTCATTGCGCAAGTCTCTGTAGAGTGTGAGCAGTTCATTAAAGTTTGCCCTTCCCCTCAAACGCTGCAATTTTCGTGGGGCTTTCAGGCAGTTCGCTCGCAACGACACCATCTAATCTGTCCACCAATAACGCGAAGATTTTTTTCTGCCTATATTTCTTCTTCGAGGCATGGCCGCGTCGCATGCTTCTACAAGCATCTTTGTCACGTTTTGCTAGAATTGGCCAGCCGTGCCTTCACCCCTCTCGTAGGAGTCCATAATGATGTTAAAGACGTCCTCATCGAAGGATGAATCTCTCCACTACGGCCCGGTAGTTTTGTTCCACCTATTTCCTCTGTTCTCTTTGGTTTGTCTGTCGAGGAAGATGGCATGATGATCGCTGTTTGCATACTCTTCGGTCAACGACCACTTGCATCTAGACACTAGACCGTCGCCAACAAGAGTGAGGTCTATTTTCGACCCCCTTCCTGCCTTTCGAAACGTACCCCTCTGCCCATCGTTCAGAAACGATACTTTCAGCACAGCGAATGCCTCCAATGTGCTGCGTCCTCTCGCATTGCAGGCCTTATTGCCCTACTCCGGTCCTTCAAGCCGAAATTCGCGTCGACGTCCTCCCATATATATACTACTACCAGGAAAGAACGAAAAATTTTGAAGAGCAAAAAGAAAATAATAATAAAAAGGTCCTATTCCTGCTGCCCGAAATTCGCGTCGACGTTCCCCAGTATATATACTACTCATGTCGAAAGACTTATACTGGTTCAGAAGAGATCCAGCCCCTGACACATTTTCGCACTTCTTCAACTATGCGGCCCCACTTGCCAGCCAACCCATGCTGCAGCAATCTGAAGAAGTGGTAATCAAGAGGCGCCATGTCTGGTGAATATGCTGGGCGTGGCAGAACTTCCAATTCGGGCTACAACAGCGTATCGTGGAGAACTCTTCCCACAAATGGCCAATAATATGACATTTGCAGTCAATTCGTGCCGGCGTGTTGGAACCAAAACCGACAATTGGATGTGATGGAGTCTCTGAGCTGTAGCTCTGGAAGTCGTTGGTGGGCTTCGACAGCAGATTTCTGCAAATAAACAGCAAAAAGCAACGAATTTGGAAGGAAAAGAATTTTGAGCGCTCCATGATTAACGTCGACGCACGCCGAATAAATCAATAATATTTAAAGGAAAACTGTTATTTTATGTAGAGGAATGTCAAAACCATCAAGTTCAACCGTTATGTACACTGATATTTCCCATTTCTATACAATTTTTACCTGCGGAATTCGCCTATCAAAATTAACGTAACCACCTAATAAAGATTAAAGATTAGCCAACAGTCTTCAAGCGTCAACAACGGTATCACTACTAACTAAACCAACGCACGTGATACACTTGCGCTGCTGGTTTTCTTTCCTACGCTTTTGTTCGGGTTTGTACTCTTTCATTGACTTTCCTATGTATTTATTTTCTTTTGCTCTGAGAGAGCTAGTATTATTAAGCAGATGTATATAACAACTAATTGAATGTTTAATTAATCAATAGTAGTAGTAATAGTTTAATTAATCAATAGTAAAAATAGTTTCTGCAACGAACGTCTGGGATTAGCCCTGAGCATTGCCCCGCTACAGAAGGGAAAAACCTCGTATCGATACAAATTTTAATTGCGATTAATTAGGTTATAAGACACAACCGTTTTTCTTTTTTTATATCACTCCCACCGTTCAAAACACAGTAACCAACACAAAATAATAATAAAGCACAAAATGGGCAAGTAAAATTAAGTTTTCACAAGAAAACTTCAGAACACTTAGAAAGCACAACTTATTCACTTCACAGTTACCAGTCATTTCTATCATTACAACATCATCGTTGTCGTCTAACGGCTCTCACTCCCCTGGATAAATAGAAACTGTGAATTTCGTTGCTGGATATTTCAGACGGTATTGAATACTGATGCACCAGGTAATTACCCATATCCAATTATAACCTCCATACTGACCTCGAATTTGATCATTTCTCAAAATGGCGTATTAAAAGCTTTGACTTCACTTATATATGGTTATATGCCAGAATCTGGTGACATTCCAACATGTATTCTAAAATCATGCTCTGACGAAGAACGTGGAATTGAGGATTCTGTCTTTGTATTAGGAGAGTCGCTTTCTTATTTCAATTTACAAAAGTGGAAGCAGCCATCTAGTCGAGGACTGTAGAGGCATTGCTAAGCTAAATATTTTACCTATATTGTTTAAACGAATTGTTGTCAAACAATTAGCTTTTGCTTCAATTCTTCTATATCAGCGTGGATTCTTAAAAAGAAGATCAACACTCATGCACTACCTAGAGCTTATTTGCCCCTTTTCCAAGTATTTTTCTTGCAACTCATAGAAACGCATTTCAACAAAGCTTTAGAGTTAGTCAGCCATAAATTGCTAACATTTAAACTCCAGTCCTTGGGTTTTTCCCACAAAGTCGGGGGTCCGTCAAGGCAGCTACTTAACCCCCTTGTTGTTTATTTTGCACATCAATGACATCCCTTCCGTGATTAAGTACAGGCCTATTCTACTATTACTATTATAAACTTAGCTAGAGGATAAATTGTAGGACTAAAGTCGTAAAGCACTAGCATCTAAGGCTATCGGCTTTTATTAAAAACTCTACCGCACTTGAGATTTGAACCCACGACCATCAGCCTTATTCTAGTGTACGCGTAATGATGTAAAATTGTTGTCCTCAGTTAACATGGGATCACACTCTTATCTCCTCCAGTCATATCTAAACAATTTTGTTTAGTTGGAAGTGCTCAGAAAATTTTATGAAACTGTATCTGAAAAAACGCAAGAAGGTTTCTTTCTCTAGACGGATTTCATTTTCGAATGAATATTTCATCAATTCGCACAAGTTGAAAATTTAGATTCAATTACTGATTTAGAAGCAATGTTTAACCATAAATTCAGTTTTAACATGCACATTAAGCGATGTACATCTAAAGATAAGCGTTCGCTTGACTTTATTAAGCGGTAGTCTAGACAATCCATATATTACAAGAACGTTATTCATTAGCTTGGTGAAACCAATGCTTCAATGTGACTCAATTATATGGTCTTCTTCTTATAAGTGGCATATTGTGGGATATTTTGAAAAATAACTAATCAAGGATCCCTGTGGAAGATATATATGGCCCAACGGGGAACAATGAATTGCTTCGAAGCTTACCGATTTTACACCATGGATGCACAGCATTCGGGAATGGTACTGGGCAACCCACTGGGATTAATTCTAAAAAATTCGATTAGTCCTTCTATCCTTCCATGAAAGCGGGAGCGTGCAGTTCTCCATGGTATTTACCATTTCACTTACGGACGATTTCCATAATTGTGCGTAACGTTGCCTTGACAATCTCATCATATTTTATATTGCGACAGGTGTTGTGTTGTCGTTAGTTCCGATGGAAACATTTGGTGATTTTGGTGACTTGTGCTTAACTTGTAATTCCAGCAGGCGACCAATTTCTTCATAAGATGTGATAAATTGGGCAAGTCTTTTCCTTAATTCCTCCACAAACCTAGTAGTGTACTAGTCGAATTCGGTAAGATTTGTAAATAAATCTTCTTTAAGGAGGACGTACAGCCAGAATATTTTCAACATTTTGTTGTTTATTGTACATTGTTTGTTCAAATTTTTTTATGGAATGATAAATAAATGAAACTGAAATTTTCTGTTTAAAAATTGTGCAAATCAGGTGTTTGTTTTGCTACCCGTCATGGGATTATATTATAAGCATACATTTCTTTGATATCCTATCCCTGGATAAGATGCTGTGGCTGATTGAATGTTCTCATATGCAATGCTTTCTTGCTATAAATCCTATTAATAATTATTGCGTTTTTTTTGTTTTCTCTAACTATGGCTTATTTTAGGCTGTTGGTCATATTTCCTTCGTAAATTAATTTGCTTTCTTCGGCAGTAGATTGTATTGGCCAAAATTAACTTTAGTATGTAGCTTTTCCTTTGTTAAGGGCAATACTTTATATTATTTATATAATAAAACTTTAGCAAAACTGTTTGAGATTTTTGGACAAAAAAACAGAAAAAAAAAGATAATTACATAATTTGTCTCTTCTGCAATGAACTGCCTGTAACAATTTTATGTATTTGATTTCTCTTTGCTAAGAGCAAGTTAGTGCATATTATAACCTTTGTTGTCCAGAGCGGCGAATTGCATTATTCTCTTCTAGTAAATATGTCGTGTTATAGGTTATTGTCATGCCTTTCTCCTCAGAGAATAGAACATTGGTATATAATATCTTGATATTCGTCATTTTAAAATGATTGTAATAATATCCAGATATCTGGGTAATGTAATAACTCCGCTTTGATTCACGTTTAAAATTCAAACAGAAAAATTTGTTCTTTTTACGGTTGCACAATCAAAATTCCTTTATAAATGTAAGTTCGTAAGAAAAAACATGAACAAATGTATTGATTTATTTGGAGGTAATCCGTATCAAGATCAAATGTTGTTCTCGGCGGGAAACATTCCACGTCGATATATCTGTGAAAATAATTTCTTTTATGGGAGTTATTATAAATAATTACACATATTATATTGTTTTCGGCTGATGATATTCCACACCAATGTTATAAGTAAGTCCTTTCTTCCCAGGAGTATATAGTTATTGGTCTCGTCGACGGCGATATACTTATGAGAGTCGAACGGGCAAATTAGATTGAATGTGTGAATGATTTGAATGTATTTTAATCAGCGAAATCTATTGGTGAAAATGATATGTTGATGAGAAGTATCAATGTACGCAACGGCTAAATTCGATAACTTTGACCCTTCTCTACGTAAAATAACAAGTTTTCCATTTAGTATTATTGGGCTAGTCAGGATATACCGCCGTTAATCATGGAACTCGCAAAATTGCATTTTCGGCATTCATTCCTTTTGTTGCTTGATTTAATGATATCTGCTGCCGAAGTCTATTAAACACAGAAGCTTACGGTAATGCACCTACATCAAATTTCAAATGCCACTTTAGTTTTCAAAGGTTTAAAAGTGTTGATTTTGATGCCAATGACAAAGAACGGCCTGGGAATGCAAAATAATTCGAAAAAAGTGATCTACACGACTTATTGGATGAAAATCGAGTTCAAACTCTCAAAGAACATTCGAATAGATTAGTATTTGATGAAACCATTGTTTCTAGATGTTAACATGCGATGGTAAAGCTCCAAAAGGAGAGCACGCATTATTTTTGTATTTTATTAGCATATATAACATTATAACACTAACATAAGCATTCTCCACGCTAGTAGTGTAAGCATTTTTAGTTTAATTTTATTTTACGTAAGCATTTTTATTTTAACTTTATTTACATTTATTTACATTTAATGTCAACGTTAAGATATTTTAATTCATTCATTCAATCAACAATCAAGACAATTTTAATCTTGTTTCTGATTCTTAAACCACAGCCAGGTACTCCAGAAATAATTTCGCGGAACTAAATTTTCTTTTTCTTTGCTGAACACTACATGGCGACTGTGACAAGACACTTACTTCAATTTATCAAATTTTAATTAATTAAAGTTAATTAATATTGATCAAATTTTAATCTTGTGATCTGACAGCACTTTGCCAAAATCGGTCAATTAAAAAAATCTTTTTTCAAATCTTAATTTCCAATTAAAAGATACATAGATTTATATAAGATAAAAGATGGCTCGGACAAACGGTCTATAAATCAACTGAAGGTAAAACATATCGCAAACAATTGAGTGCAAAGACCATTAGTAAACTGGCCTTATCCTTATCGCCCCACGCAAGGGTCGAGTGAATTGTTGATTTCCAAAGTGCCTTTCCAAAATTTAGCGCACGGGAACACGCGGGATCTCAAGACTGGCTTGAATTGACAAATGGCCTCAATTGAAATTTTACAGAAGTCTCTGAAGCTTACTTGGTTGACTTATTCGAAGATGCTAATTTCTAGACCATCCATGCCAAGTGCGGCACTCTTATGCGCAAATTAGCTTTCGAGTGTCAACTAAGAGAGCTCAGACGAAGTTATTCATGATGATGTGAAAATATCCACCATCCAATAATAAAGTGGGCGTCCAAATTCACTTTAACCAAGTAAAATTAATATCAACCAATACATACTTATAGTGTAATATATTTCACATTCCAAAATAATTTCTCTATGTTAGAACACACCTCTCACCAAAGTATATTTTCTAGCTATCTCAATGTTTACATAAAATGTATAAGCAAAAAAGAAAAAACAATTATTTTACTATTAACCTTTACCTATAACTTTATTTAATATATAGATGAAAATATTTGCCCAGACATGGGAATATTAACAGATGAAATGTATAAAGTCAAAAATAGAGTATGCAGAACTATGGAAGCGTAAAAGATAAAATCAGATTGAGGCATTGTACACACTATATTTAAGATTAACAAGCAGTTTAAGGCCAGTGTTAGGGAAAAATTTAAAGCAAATAGGACAATAGAGATCTACAAATTTTTTTAATATATATAAAGTTTAGTCTTAGACTTTATTTCCCTGGCTAAATTAATTACAATAATAATATAGACATGGATATGTTTTTATACAATATGTAACATACAAATTATGTATATATCTTACGTTCAAATTAACAAGTAATTCCGTTTGCAGCAACCAATAAAAAAACTTTTTATTTCCCTCATGGCTTTCCGTTAATATGTGTGATGAAAAGATGCATGTATTTATGGATACAGGAAAACAGAGAGTGGTAAAAGTAAAGTGCACAATATGTAACGTCCTCTTTAAAACTGCAACGAAAAATAATCCCTCAAGAAAATATCCTACTTGCGACGTCTGATCAAGTCATATTTTATAACCAAAATGATTCGTCGAGTGTAAACAAAGAATCTTATGCTCCTTTCTGCCGATTGTAAGTGAAGAATCGGCAATATCATGCGGTCCTCGTGTTCTTCATATTCTTTCTATTGTCTCTCTCTGTGTCAAGTCGACACAGAAGCCTGCAAGTTGCTGCTGTAAATCGCATTTAAACATAAAAAAAATATCTAAGAATTAATTTTGCTATTACTGTCGAGTGCAAGTGTAAATTGACGAAATAAGTACTTACGGACAACAATAAATTTCTATGAAATTCAATCTATCTGACAAATTTTAAAGATCCTTAAGATATGTTGAAAATTTGGAGTGTGCTTATTACTCATACACATTATTAATCAGTAAGATCAATTAATTTTTTTGTAGTTTTGTGATTATATAATATAAGACGTCTTGTCGTGTTTGATTGTATACGTTCTAACATTATTTAAATTTTCTATTTTTATGTACATCTTTCCAAAGACACAGACCTCAGAAATGATGGCTACCACCACTGCAGTTAAAGTTTGTATGTGCTTTACGTTCTCACTCGTACGATACTCCCTCTGGTAGTTGAAAGTTTTTTCACCAAGTTACGCAAATTTGACGCCGGTTGGATTTTCGTAAATTAGGATTTCCTTGCTGCCTTTATCTAATCAAAACCGTTGTAGAAACACCCAACAACATCGCGAAAACATACTGAAATAAGTCATATTATTTCGTTCGCCCTTTAATCAACTAGTCGGCTGACTTACTTGTGGTTAATTTTAAAACGAAATTTTTTATATCCATGACTACGAATTACCATGTAACAGAAAAGTCTACTTTAATGCGCCGAACAATGTATTTCGGGAACTAATTATTGATAGTTACCACGATTTCTTTGAAACAAAAAAACCAAATGATAATAACTTTCAGAAAATTGTAGTATAATAATAATGCTGAGATACTCTGAATGAAGACGCGCCCGTAACAAAAAACTCTGCATTCACTGCATAGTATAACGATTTTATACCCACCACCAAAAGGTGGAGGGATATTAATTTTGTCAAAATCTATAGAAACATACATGATAGAAACATTGGAAGTTCTTACACACACGTTGACAAGGAAAATTGGGTAAGAGAGTTCATATATTCCATAATACTAATCAATGAAAATTTCTAGATTCAATCTAACGTGCAAAATCTTCTTTTAAAGTTTTTTCTTTTGCTGTATGTGGTAAAAATTATATGTGCCCTTCAGCATTCAATTTTCTGCTACTTTCTTACTTCTTAGTGTCACTTGAGCTAATGTTCGTTATGTAAATGCATGAAAGCATTACACATTCTCACTGTTCCGTTTTAGAGTTGTTGTCCACAAGAAAACGTAGAAAAGCTAAAATGCCTGCTGTTGAAACAGAGCAACTCTTATCAATAATTTATAAAATATGAAAATATGTTGGTTTGGCGTATATAACCTATTTTCATAGAGAGTCAGAGTTTGGAAGCAAAAGAGAACAAAAATTCTGCAAATTTCTAAATTCTTATTACCTTCTAAATACGCAACTTACAACCAAAGAATAAATGGTTGTGTCAATTTTTGCGATTTTGTCAGATATCTTTTCTCATCTTTCTTTGCCTCTTTTGCTACCAAAAAAAGCTGGTATCGGCCATCTTCAGCAATTTTCGCCAACTAGCATCTTTTGCCAATTAAAATTGCATAAGGAATGAAAATCGACCAAAGTTTTCATTTTTCATTTTTTCGTCTATTTTATATATATACATTCATTAGCACCAGATAATACCTCATTTCATTTTACTACACATGCTTCGGAAATTTGTTGCTGAAATTTACAGATGTTTTGAATTGAAAAAGCTTACTCTCGCTGCACATTTCATATTATTAATAATGGTATATGATACAGGTTATGAACGTACAAAATAAGGCCCTACTGTGTATATATATGACTTATTCACAATGCAGTATATAAATAAATATTTTTATGTACGAGCAAATGTTAACCATTCGGGCATACGCATATATGTGGTTGGCAGTGAATACAGGAACAAATGTTCCTTCATACTCAACTCGTTCAAACCAACAAAAATAACCAGCTGGCCTAGGTTGGTTACTTGTATATCTACATTACAAACGCGTTCGTCTCAATTTCTCAATGATGAAGTTTTCGCATGTGTATGATGTTAACGTGTTGAAGTATTTTTTACGATTCTGTTTTGCTTGTATATAGTGAATATTCGTTGGCTATTTGCCCGCCTTATCGATTGAGGTAGCAAAAAACATATTTTTGTGTCGTTTTCTGTTTTCAGAACTTGTCTTTATACGATGGTTGGGTATTATTTACTTCAAATTGGTTTTCGGACGAAGAGATGTGAGTGCATTTCTTGTCAGAACTTCAGTTTGGCATGGCATACGGTTGGATTCGCAACTCAATTTCGTTCGATTTTTTGGGTTGACGGTTTCGGATTTCTCTTTGCATGCAATTGTGCGTCTAATCAAATTAAAAATTAAAGAACGCGGCGACCGACGCTTTCTTATAAAGAGAAAAATCAAAGTTGTCCAGCAAAAAGATGATGCTTGACTCTGTTTTTTCACTTGTTCAAATAAATTATAAGAAACTTGGAACAGCGGTGATTAAAAATTATTTTAAATTGTATTTTGTGAAACCAAAATTGGAAACATTCCTGAAATACTAAATAAAAATTAAATAAAGCGTAATGAGTACTTTCATTTTAAATAGTTTTCACTTTTCATTAAATTACGTAAATGTTATATACTTTTACTGTTTGTGTCCGATTATATAAATAAATAATTTAAATGTACAAAAAAGTATAGTTACTTTTAACCTCCATTTGACTGTCGGAGTATGAACTATGATACTTTTAAAGAGTGATTTCTATGATTTGCTTTTAAGAAAGAGATATCATGAGTGCATAAGCTTAAACAAAGCATATTAAATGGTTACTGGTATACAGTCAAATCATGTGTACGAAAATATTAACGTGTTGTTAACTAATGATTCTCATTAAAGTAGTTGGTCGGAATTAACTGCGTTCTCAAGATCAAGATAATCGTACGTCTATTAATTGCAGATTCCGCACTTTAAATTAATATGTACTACAAACCCCTGCTATTTTTTGGAATTTAACTGTTAACCGGACTAATAGCGTTTATTTAAATTAAATTTAAATGCATTGAAATATACATGCCAAGTTCCTCCTTTTTATTTAAATATTTCAAAATTTAACGACAAACAAGCAGAGACATGAACTAAGCTACTTAAATAAGCTAATGAAAAACGTCAATACTTTGGAAAATGTGAATTCTATTCCTTCTAAGAAGCAAGTAGAGTATGGAAATGCGATTTTTCGACGCATGAATTGACATCATCAACTCAAATTCGTTAAATAGTCTGAGGTTGTTACGAGCTTTGCCACTTTAATTACAAACAATTTATGAAGGAAACGTCATTTTTCAAGCTTTAACGGTTCTCTACCCGTTAGAAATTCGTTAGATTCCTTTGTTTCTTCTATGAAAGAAATTAATATTTTCCTTTTTTTTAAGTTGATGCTAGTGTTTCTATCTTTCTCTGACATGCAGTGAGAGCTTCCTGCACTCAACCAAAATTCATCTATTTGTCCAACCTATTACCATTACATAAAAAATAATCACCCAATGTGTTAGTAGAGAGTTATTAGAGTGAAGACGGAATACGTGTATTGGGAAACTTGCAAGTTTTATGGTATAGAAATCAAATTTACGTACATTTGCTTATGAGAAGATCATGTACTTACAAGAGAATAAAGTTTGCAAATGTTTATGCTTTAATGACAAAACCCTCTTAATTTAGAAATTTGGAAAAATAAACAAATTACATTACGCAACGTTCAGGTTCACATACGCTTGCAAACTGTTTGCAGTGCAATCTTCAACAAAAACAATTTCTACTTTTGTACGCAGAAAAATCTGTGAATAGGTATAAAATTTATTTGTGCCTTTAACAGATAAATGGAGTTTTCATATATTGAGTTTGTATTGGAACTCATATGTAAAAGCCAATGAGGCAGCCAAAATAGATCCTAACATAGGTGAAAGAGCGTGCCAACTTTTCAGTCAACTGGAGGGTGAAAATTGTGAGCTTCGTACTTATTTATATTTGCTCTTTCTATTTTTGCTTAAACGTCCGTTTACGTATATTTGCTCTTTCTATTTTGGCTTAAATGCCCGCTTATTTGTTTAAATGGGCGCTTACGTGTATTTCCTCTTTCTATTTCAATCCAATTATTTTATTCACGCTAATCGATGATGCGTCACGCAGAATCGTGATAAAAAATAATCAATTGACTTTTCAACATCTAAAAATTAGTTTTTTCTCGCAAAAGTAAGGTGGATGACGACATTTCCTTAAGCTAATGTTAGATGAGCACACAACTACTGTTCTAGGATGTATTTTCAACAATCTTCTTCCACGCAACTAAAGATAGAGGGAGACCAACCTAAATTTATAATATGTAAAATTACGTATATTACCACTCACCCAAACAGGGACAATTTTTATCGCTAGAATGGAACTTACTTTCTATATACCATAAAATTGTTCTCATATTTTCCACGTCGCCCTTGAGGTACAGTGATAGGCGATAGGCAATACGCTAGGTATTCATTGTTTTTTAATAGTGGACGTTTGATTAAGGCAAGGACAGCATATGTTATTACATCTGATTAATAGTATAAGACTCGAGATTAGCCAAAACACTACGGCACTCCAAGAATATGATAAGATTTTGTAGAGGGCAAGCAAAAGCGAGCATGGGACAAAGATTGCCTGGAAACATAAAAGAATGATTAAAATTTATACAAAATTTATTTTATATGAACATGGATTACCTCCATTACCTATAAACACGGCTAATACTGGATTTCTGTAGACTCATAAGATGTCCGTTTCGATAATATTCTCCTCTCTGAGGTAGCAAATTTCATTATAATACCATATAATTCGGGAAATAATTTTAAAAATGGTCCATTAACGGTTAAAAAGAAACATTTTTAAGATTTTTTAAGTTGCGCTATTTTGAAATTGTTTCATGACTTTCCGTCGTGAACATTACGTTGCAGGAGTCGCTCAACTTCTACTTCCACTAAGAAAAAGTTGTACAAGGCAAAAAAGTTTAAAGTTCGCGGTTTTTGTCGAAATGCACAAAGTTGGTATGGTTTGCCTTTTTTTGAAACATATACCTCGTTCTTTTTTTGCAATATCCCCATCACGTTTGTCCTGAAAAAATCTATTTCCCTTTGCAGGCTTTTATTTTGCTTTTTAAAAAAAAAATGATTGTAATCAAAGATATCGACCGCTGCTAATTATTTCTACAATCAGAGGGGATTTTGTATGCAGCCATATCTTTCCTTTTGTCGTCTGACAAGTTTAGGAGCATTTGAGTGGAATGCATGGCGACTGATGCGTCACATCATACTTTTACTCATTTGTTTTATATGAAGAACAAGAAAAAATGCCGCAGTTTGTTTCTCTTCTATATATTTTTGTAATCGATATTACATTCGGCATTTTTCACGTGTTGTATTCGTCAGTTTGTATGTACGGATGAAGCAATGTTTATGGATTAGAGACTGGTTAATATTGTCGTGTATTGTATCTTCTTATAAATTGTGTAACGAGTTTCCCCTAATTTTCAGCCGTGTACAATAAGAATTTGTCAATAAGAATTATGTGTAATTTATGGTAGGGGACGTTATAGTTAAGACGGAAATATTGTCAAGTTGCAGGCTGCAAGTTGGTTACGTGTATAAAATCACTTGTGTGGTGCCATTTTCTGCACATTTAATTTACAAGATTATCTTCATTTTCCTGTTCAATTCAAATTTTCATGGAATTTGTCTGCAAAACGTTAGACTTGTGTATGTCTAGTTGATACAGTTTGACCTATCGACCGAATTGTGTGCCTTGCTCGAATTATGTTGTTGTTATTGGTCTAAAAATGTATTCGGCTTTGTTATAAAAAAAATTAAATGTATAAAGAAATAATCAAAAGTCTGTTAAAAGTTATAAAAAGTAATAAAAAAAAGTGAAACAAAAAAATTATATAAACCACTTAATATGAAACAAAAAGAGAAAAAAACTAAAAATAACGAAAAATTAATATCTTCCGCATATGTATGTAATGATGTCATATCCAAAACGAATGCAGACTTCTATTTAAAAATGTTGATATGCGGTATTTAGTATGTCTTCAAATAGAAATGATGTTCACGTTTCATAAAGGTAAGCACTAATCACATACCTTCGCTACGATACTATTAGGTTTTCCAATATATACCCAACATAGTGGCACGATATCAATTTTGTTACTTTACACTGCTCAAAGTAAAACTCTTGCCACTATAAGACACGATTAATCTAGAAAATAAGGGTATAGTCAGCTCAATTAAATTGAAGACACCAATATTTGATGGTACGTGTAGTTTCCATACAGTCAATATGCAACCCAATTTGATGTGCGATACAGTCCGAAAAATGCAGCTTCAAAATAAAAAAACTGGGATTCAGCCACGCATATGAGCTGTAACTACGCTAACACAGGCCATGTTTTCCGTAAAGTCCAATCAGGGCTCGACATCGGCTACCAAGAGTGAGTGGAATAGCGACAACAGCAAACTAGGCACGAATTCTACTACGCCACATGTAGGCATCTATTGTAAACATTACGGTAGAACTGCAAGGTTCGCGAAAGTCTGTACCGTGCAGAACTATATATACAAGACACTAAGTCCTCAACTGTGCAAAGAAGATAATGATGAGTATATCCCTGAGAAATAGAAAGCTAAATGCCCTCGTGCGTTATGGTTATGATTGAGTCAAACCGATATTTTTATAAACAAAAGCGTACTGAACTCAGTGGCTACATCTTATTATCGAAAATGAATGTTACTAACGAATATTTCATAGTTTATGGGGCTCACACATCGTGGCCGCAAAAAAGAATATCACAAAAAGTGAAGCATAGAGCATTTTAGCGTCATTACGATGAGTTCAAACAGGTATTTTCTTGTGTACCATGCCAGAACTCATTACCCATGAGCTGCCGTATATCAAAAGACTTGAGAAATAATCCCTTAAGTTCACAAAACAACTGCCTTATTCCGCTGAATATGAAGTTTTCGATGTTGATATTTAGGGAAGCAAAAAACGTAAATAAAGATTTTCGATGCTTTGCCCATCTGTTTTATACGCACCTTGTGCTGTTGGCGATTAACGGAATAACTAAAAAACATAAAGTAGTAATGGATAAAGCCCACCATGTGAGATGACTATCAAAATTCTACTCGTAAAACCAGGAGGTAAGAGGGTTAACGAAGATATCAAACCACAACATGGCATTCGTTTACTATTTTCAGGGATTACAAACAAGATGTATGCCTCAGATGAATTAGATGAACCATGATGCTTGAAGAGAGCACTTTGAAAGAAAAACTAAGCATTGGAAAGGAACTTCCTATAAATGATGTTTTGGTAAGGGTGTGCAGATAAATTCGAATTTAACTAGCAAAGACAACTACCAATATTAAATAATTCCAATTAAAATCCAGTTGGATTTTGAAATTTGGTATGTAGCGTAAAATGGATATGGGAGAACACCCAAATTTGAGAACCTAATGCGGCCAAACTAGAAAATGTCACCTATATTCACCTATATCAAAAATTAAACTTTTCTACACGGAACTATTTTTAACGATTTTTTGAAATTTGATATATTAGCGTAAAATGGATATGGGAGAACAGCCTAATTTGAGACTTAGGTGAAAACGAATTTAACTAGCAAAGACACCAATGTTAAATAATTCCAATTAAAATGTAGTTTGATTTTAAAATCAAATTCGTTTTTTTCTATAAATGACGTATACGTTCGCTTGCTCATGCAAAGATCAAAATACTTCGTAGTTTTATTCCAGATATGTATATAAACATATGTATTAAGAATGTGGAGAGAGTCAGCATATATTATGTATGTATAGCGAGAAATAGTTTATATACATTGCATGTATACATTTTATGGATCCTCAACCTCGTGCAGAATACACAACGTGCGATGTAAGAAAATATGAAACGTAACAAAATTTGCAATTATTAAGAAAAATATTCTTAACTTTTTTTTTTTACTGAAAGACAAAAGTGCTTTATTTTATATTTACTTATTTGTTTACTGTATTTATGTTATAATTATTTGGGTATCATGGTTAAATCTGAAATTTTATTGATCATTATGCACATATGTATGTATATATACATATGCAAGTATACGGGTCAACATATATTAAGTATGGAGAGAGAGTGAGAAGAGAGACACAGTGTAGATATATTGCATACATACAGTTCATGGAAACCAAACAATATGCATAGTACAGCACGTGCGACGTAAGAAAATGTAAAAATGTAAGAAGAATGTAAGAATATTTGCAATTATTAATAAAAATATTGTTAATTTTTTTTTTATTACTGAAAAACAAAAGCGCTTTATTCTACATTTACTTATTTGTTTACTGTAATTATATTATAATTGTTTTGGGTACAATGTCATGGTTAAATATAAAATTTTATTGATCATTATTTGTATGACCAATAATTCTGCTAGTTGTTGCTTGATTTAACGTCACATTTTGTCAAACATTTGGAAAGCAACGGGATCAAGAATCCGTTCATATGCGCTAGGTGCGCGTATAAATGTGTATGACAACAAAACGAACGACAGGTATATACGTCAAATCAAACATATTATCAAATATTTGTTTTTGTTAGATCATTTATTTGATATTGAAGAATAAAGGCTTATTCCATATTATTTAATTTATATTTTTTAATTTTTTAATTTATATGTGACATTTCACCCAAAATGATTACAATTACGATATACAAATATATTCTTACAAAAATTTCTCCAAATTTCAGTAGTCACCTACGAAAGAATTTAGATTCTTTTTTAACAAATTGGTTTATTCTTATTAGTTACGTACAAGCAATATTCCTGTGGTAAAGCAATATTCCTGTGGTAAAGCAATATTCTTGTGGCGGTTAGTTAGTGCAAATGTATATATATATGTTTCTATGCACGTTTATGTATGTTAAGTATGTAAAATACATTTTGCTTGAGAGAAATAGATATATACAGTACATACACTGTAGAGTTTGTAAAAATGTAACAATGTGAAGGAGTGAAAAAACAGACCAAATTTGGAGTTTCTTAAGAAAATAATTGTACATTAATATCCTAATATGATTCTCTCCTATTGAAAAACACAACCTGCGGTTTGGAAACATAAAAGCCGTTTATTGAATTTCGTTTTTTTATTTGCACTATTTAAATGAATTTCATTCTAATTTCTGTGTAGATTTTCTCTACACTATTTACATATATTTCTCCATATGTTTATAGTTTATATTATTTACATTATATTATATTCATCTTTGGCTAAAGTTTTACAGTCTAAATATTTCTAAGATTTGACTAATTTTATAAAAACGTTTTATAAAAATTGAAAATCAAAGTACTTCTTATAATATCTAACATAAGCAAAAGTTTGTTGTTTACCCTTGAGAAAACATGGAAGAAGGAGATTATTGGGAAAGCTTTGAGATCAATGAATAGGAATAAATTTGTCATGTTTTTAGTCATCATATTCATTTGTCATATTTATATAAGTTTTAGCTGCACTATTTACACAAATCTCCTCCATGTGATTTAATTAGTTATTACTCACATTATTTGCTTCGACTTCTTATATATTTTTATGCAATACATTTTTTTAATTATTCATCACAATTTCTCGACTGTACACATAAAAATTACACTATTTTTTTTTTTTAAGTAAGATGCTTTTAAAAAGACGTATTTTAAAAGTTTTAAGAAATTGGGCAAGGGTTATAAGTATTCAAAGTTGAACTCATATATATAAAAAAGTAAGATAATAGCAAGAAAAAGCTATATTTGGCCTGTGCCGAATTTTTCCGGATATTTTTCATATTTGCATTCATGTACGACATTTGATTGCAAGAAGCCGTCCGCTCGATAAACATCGTAATTTGTCTGTGACAGGAATCAAAGCGCATATTTCACTTAGATATATTTGCGGACAAAAACAGATTGAATACACGGACCGTCTTTCAGATGTTCCCACGGCTTTGGCATAAAACGCACCATATTTCATTAGAATTATTATAATGGTAACTACGACAGCTGTTGTTTATGGATCTGCCACAATCTTCGCATTTAACGCTGTCGTCATTACATATGCCTCCACAATGTAGACATATATTTTCTAAGTTATCCGTAAAGTCCATTAACTTTTGTTTAATCATTTTTCTGTATTCGGAAGGACTTTCTACTTTTGTTAAATCTGCAGATTGGAACAATGCTTGAACAAATTGGCAAATATGGACTCCACAATTGAAGGAATCAACCTGGATGTAATGGTCAACCTTTTTACATAGCCAAATTGTGCTGTCTTCTAATATGTCTCTAAATATAAAGAAAAAAGTTCGGACACTTTTCTCGTTTTCCCCGAAAGGATCAATGTGAATAAATTCTTTTTCTACTACATTTATGAAGGCCAAAGTAAAATGATTGGAATGCAGAATGGGTATTACAATTTGATTACATTCAGTGAGAGCAATTTTGAGTTTGCTTTTACACTCCGGACTATTTTTATAAAACAATTGATGACCCTCTATACAACTGAAACAGACAACGTTTTGTCTCTTAGATGTCAAGATTAAAATATGGATATATATTTCTACAACGCTGTTGTATATCTCTTTTCTCTCGTCTAAGCTTTGAAAGTCTATTAGGTCTAAAAATGGCCAAATTTTGCTAAGATCATTCCAAAGTTTAGAAAACATATTATTGTACATTCCAATAATAAACTGCTTGTCTCTCATATTTCTTTTTAGAGTGGGGAAGCTTTCCCAGTTATATTTTTTAAATATTTTTAGAGCCAAGCGAAGTCTATTATTAAAGTTTTGTTTTACTTTTTTGGGTGTTCGACGCCATTTTTCACAGTAGTTCTTCTTGCTTAGACTTTGTGCTTTTGTCCGTCTTGTCCTCTAAATATCTATACGAAATTGCCACCAATTTAGATTCTATATATTCACAAGATTTTCTGATGTAATCGGTTGCCCGAACATTTCTTTGACCTTCAAGAATAATATTTTTGACCCTAGAAAACTAACCTTCCTATTAGATATGGAAGTGCTTCCTTTGCTTACATGGACTCCCATTATATTTGTTCATAAAAGGCAATAGGCCACATGTTTTTTTAAAAATAAATATGCAAAATCTCCGCTAAAAAATGTATTTTGTTTGTGAGAGGTAGACTTAGTTTGTGTGCTAACATTGCACATAATTTCTAAGCCCTTTGTATAGAAAGGGCTTTGTTCATATAACGGAATTTCACCTTTCAGACATTCTTTTTTCTCACCGGCTTCAACAGTTGCATGGTCAGTTGAAATTTTGCTTTTTTAAGTTCCCAAGGATGTCTTCAATTCTGCCATCCATATTCTCATGCGTAAGGATAGTGAAAAATCCTTTCAACCAAGACTAAATTCCGGCAATTCTGATATTTGAATGGCCCAAACAATTTGTTTCGTATAAAAATCGATTACTTCTTGGTTTTCGAAACAAGTAGCAATATCTTTTTGGGCCATTCAAATAATGTGACTACAGCACAATTGTACGAAAAGAAATTTTAAATTTCCACCAGGTTGTGTTAAAAAACTTGTGCAAGTAGGTGGAAATTGATTTCATTTCGTTGAAAGCTGAGATTACAGCAGTTATTATGGCTTTGCTCCAATCTGTTATTATGCACTGGCAAATTGGCCAACGCATTCGGTGCTGTTAGCAAAATGTTTTTAAAGACAGAAGGAAACGCAATATATCATCTGCGTAATGATTGCATAACGCTGCCTCAGCTATGGGCATTAGAATGTCAACATTTTCTTTTTCATCCCTTGCATGTAGAATTAAACTGTATAAAAATATACGCTTTGATTCCTTATTAATTTTGTCAACGACGCTACCTGTGGCGTCAAAAAATAAAGTTTTTTTGCTCATCTTGAGCAGACGGCCTTTATTTTTGAACAACAGATACAGGTGGTTCTCAGAATAGAGATATATTTCCAATGAGGAGGAAATTCTTTGGATTAATTTGCTCCAATTATTATACTGTTGCATTTTGTATAGGTCACAAAAAGCGTCAGGATGTCTATTTCGAGACCGCTTGACTTTCGACCTAATTTTCCTTGCTACAGGAGCTTAAAATTTTCTTGTCCCTCCAATTCGCAGTGAGTTCTCTTCTTAAATCCTTTTTTGCTAACTCCCTTTTAGTACCATTTATTTGTGGGGTTCTATAGGTATCACGTGGATGAATAATTTCTTTTTGATATAGGTGAATGTAGGAGACATTTTCTAGTTTGGCCGCAGTAGAGTCTCAAATTTGGGTGTTCTCCATTTTACGCTAACATGCCAAATTTCAAAATCCAACTGGATTTTAATTGGAATTATTTAATAGGTGTAGGTGTCTTTGCTAGTTAAATTCGAATTTATCTTCACCCTCTTTATTTTGGTAAACAAGTTGAACTAAACTAAATTTGTAAATGAATTCGCTATACAGTAATACAAGATTAATTTAACAATTATTATAAGGACAACACGCAAGCAGAGAGGAGTTTTATGTAAAAATGTTAATGTAATGTAATCCAAAGCCAGACAGAGGAAAACACTTTGTGAGAGGATATATTTTCCTCGCAACTTTTATACACTTCCCGCAGTAGCAGGCATAAAAATGTGACACAAGTGTGTGTGTGCGTGATGTGTGTGTGTTTGTGAATATGCATGCGACATCCAGAATTACTTAACATAGACTCGCCGTTTTTAATGGCAATCGCTTAAGGAAATCATTCTGGCTGATATTTGTCCATCTATTATCGCTTTTCAACTACAGGCCGCAATCTTTGAGATATTTTGGCGAAATTAGGTACATTTGGACGTGTTTTGGTCCGCGGGCAAAACGACATTGCAAATGATTCGGTTAGACTAATTTTTTGCTTACTTCCCATACGACGCCTGCCTTTCCAAAATCGTTATAAATGCAGGGTGGTGCATTTAATAGTGCATCTTGGCCTATTACCGTGTTTTTATTTGTTAATATTTTGAAATATATAAATTAAGTGGAACGATTTTGAATCACATCATTTATTTTTTGGATTTTAATACATAGGAGCGTTCTTAGGAATAGTATACCCTTTGGTGAGAAAGGTTCATTCTTAACATTTTATAATGAAAACAGGGACAATAAAAAACGGTGTTATTTTGGCCACTCTACAATGTGAGGACTTTCATCGAAAGTATATCTTATTGAAACATGGCTTATGGAAGTATGGCTTATGGAAGTAATGTAGTTTTTATTGTATTGTAAATTTAAATGAATGTTAATGATTGAATGACTTTATTAGACAAAGTGGTGTGCGATATTTAGCGGTCGGCTTTGTCCGACTATAAGATTTTTATTTGTTGCACACGAACAACTTGGCATTGTTTATATTTAACTTCTTCGTATTTCAAAAACATTTATATACATTCCTGAGTACCATTAAATTC
The DNA here is from genome assembly GCA_000688715.1 of Glossina pallidipes. Classification (NCBI taxonomy): domain Eukaryota; kingdom Metazoa; phylum Arthropoda; class Insecta; order Diptera; family Glossinidae; genus Glossina; species Glossina pallidipes. The sequence continues at coordinate 131,897 of KK500202.1, read as the reverse complement.
TGATGTGATCTTAACATATCTGCCGGAAGGTAATGTCTGCGGAAGACCTGTTGCGGGATCTTTATTATTTATTTTATTTATTTTTTTTCTTTTTTCCATGAGACTCTTCCCGCTATCTATTTACTTCTTTATTTGTTTCTCTTTAATTTTTTTTTTCTTGTTCATTTCCTTTTGTTTATTTTATTGTCGGTCTTGTCCATTGTCCGTTGGTGAATTTTTCGTCCGTCGGTAACTGTCCCTGTCCCTACTTCGTTTCTTCACACCTGCACCACCCCATACCCCGCCTCAGCTATGGAATGCCTTTATTTAGCCACTCATTTTTTTTTTTCTTTTTTTTTTTACCTTATCACATAAACCTTAGTTTACCATCTATTATTCCGTTGGGCAGATAACACGATGTTCCAGCTGTCTTATTAGGCTTTTTCTCCCCAACGGTCTTCCTTTCGTCCTGAGATTTGCTCTCCTCTGTATTTGCGGAACTTGGATACCGTACAATTCTTTAGTATTATTGAAAATTTTGCAAAACTGTTAAAATTTTTCTTCTTTATTCCTTTATTAAACAGACATCATTTACAAAGTCTTGTACATTTTTATTTGTTATACACAAAGTTGTCATTGTTTCTTAATTTCATATATCTTAGGTTTACTTAACTTTTTGTATTGAGTTTGTATTTTGGCTAAGTTTACCACACTAAATCTCGCTCTTATTTCTTTTATTTTTTTTGTTTCTTCTTTTTTTTTCAATCTCTACTTTAATATTAAATAACATTTTTCGTTCATTAGGCAGTTGTAAAAACTACTTATTTATGAATATTATTTTTGCTTATTTTGCATATACTCTCGCTCTGCCTTATTGATTTCTATCCGCATTTGTTGTTGTCAAAAGTTTCTTTACTTGCGGCCTTTTTTTTGTGGAAAAAAAGGATAGTGCGCCTTCTTTGTATCATTTAATAAATAAAAAAAAAAAAATGTTTTAGTTTTTTCCAATTTTTAATCAACTGAAACATATTAAACTTGACTTCTTGTGTTGTGTTGCTTTAATCCTTTTTTATTTTATTCATTCAAATATCAGGAAGGTTATTATTTACTTTGTGCTATTTAATCATCTTTAAAAACATTTCAATTTTAATAAACACCCCTCCAAACACTTGAACACTTTAAAATTCTCGCTACGACTCCTTTTGTCTTGCACCTTCCAAACCAGACTGATCGCAAAAACCACCACCAAAAACTCTTCTTGCATGATTTTTCTATTTTACCGTTTTCTTTGCATAGCTAGTGGCTAGCCGCTACTTGCAAAGAACCGCAAAATCGTACGATGTCCCATAACGGCATGCCGTTATTGAGACATTTTTGGTACAAACAGACCGACAGATACCCTACCTTAAATTGTTCGCGGACGTTACAGACCTTTTCCTGAACGCACGAATTAGGCTATAGGCGTCTAACTTAGCAAAAGTATTGGAAGTTATTGCACGTGCACAATTTATGCCCATGTCTCGATAGCAATGTAATCACCGAATGCACTCGCAGCATAGAAACATTTGCGGATTATGAGATTTTTGCCTCGTTATCTTTAAAGACGGGCGTTACGGCGTCAACATTCTGAGATGCTCAACTCAACTCTGTCATATAAACGCATTTTATTAATAAATTTATTTCAATGTTGTAAAAAGGGAATAGATTCATATATCATACGTGCTTAAATATCAAAGGAATATATTTAAACAAAATTGCAAAAACGGTTGACGTTAACCTAATTTCAAATAAAATACTGCTAAATCTTAAATATTGGAACGACTGACTAATCCTATGGACATTCTACAATCAGCTACAGAACAGAATATCAATACAATATATTACTTTATTAAAACTATTAGGCTCAATATCTAATGTACTTTTATAAATCAGGGCCGATAGTCTGTGTTGCTAGTGCTCAAAGTCTTTTTTTTTAGTCTAAGAATTTATTTTGTTAATCTAAAATTATAATAATAATAATAACAATAATAATAATAAACTTAAATATACCGTAGAAATACTAATTTCGTTATTTTTTAAAAGGGATGCAACTTAGAAAATGGTCTCATCTCATCCAAAGTTTGCACATTCAGTGGTCATCATATTAATTTACATTGGAACCAATACATTATGTTATTAAATTCGAGGAAGGGAGAAGTGTAGAAGCACCGAATCGGCCTCAGAATTCGCGTAGCGATGACATTGAAAGTTTATCAATATTGAACAACGTACAAAAGGAGGCGACAGACCATTCAATACGTTTGCTTTGTGAAGATTTTAAGAGTTGCATTTCAATATCGGTGTACCAATTAATATTAGCATTAGCACCACAATGACTGCACGTACGATAAGTTATTCAAGCTAAACAAGCAACTGTTATCGTTTCTACACGACCATTGAACGTGCGGTATATTACGTTCACAATGGTTTACTGGGCTGAACAATTTTTATGCGTAATAGATTGTTAATTTGATCATTATCTTTTCCCATATCTGGAGTCGGTTTATTAGGCATAAGCTGCCCGCATAATCTTTATAATAATACGTTGGTTGCTTCACATCTGGTACCAGCTCTCAAACCTGTGATGTGCATAATGCTTTGAATTTGTGCCATGTTATGCGTCTCAGTTAAATTTATATATTATAAACTATAAAAATTTGGGATTTATTGAATTTACAAATTTTTGTTCATTTGAATTTGGTCTCCCTGTCGTAATGTCCAGTGTGTGTTGTCCTGTATTTTAATATTTCGATAGCTAGCTGAACTACATCAACTGCGGCGGCTTAATAAACGCGTATTTGAAAGATGCCATTTCAGTTGTCTGAACCAGTTTGCAAATATTAATTTGACTTTTTTTAAAATCCGCTGATAAACTAAGCTCGTTCACGTTTCACCAAGGATTTACCACAGCTGTGTAATATTAATCAATGTGAAGTGGCTGTGCGATAATTTTTCACCCTCAACGTTATTCCCAGAACCATAAGAACAAGCCTCGTAACAGCTGTGGTAGATCCTTGCTGAACACTTGTTAGTATTTGTTTGTCGATTGGCAATAACCTTATACAACACGTGTTGATTGTGAAGTCTTGACGGGGACTACTAAATATGCCATACATGACAGTACAATAAAAATTTGTTGAATTTTAGAAGTTCATTTATGCGAGACGGTTCATATTGATGTTAGCTTGAGAAAAATGGTTTGTGTATACCATTATGTCTTGGACAATATATTTTTAACTTCCAAACTTAGGCTTGGCTTGAAATCATAAGAAGTATCTACGTGTTGCATTAGCAACATTTTGCGCATTCCATGCAATTTTTTTGCTGGTACAGCCTTTTAACACTGAGATGTCGGAACGATCGCGCAGAATATTGTGGATAAGAAATCATTGCGATAAAATTTTTGAAAAGGTTTGTTATTCGATGCATGATTTAGTATTATTTATGCCAGCTGATGGTTTAATTAATTTCAACTTCTTATTAAAATGAATTTTTATTGGTACCTGATTGGTTCGCGTTTATACGAAGAACGTTTTTTTGATATTGGTAACAGATTGACCGAATAATTTACATTATTGTCCATTATCGAAAGACGTCGACTGCATTTCGAAATAGCCATGCGAAGAATAAGTTTTCCATTTTTATCATATGAAATGGTAAGCTTTTCTTAATATGATGAATTGTTCCTAATATGAAATCTTTATTGCGTAATATTTCAAATTTATCATGTCGCTCCATAGTTGCATTGTTGTGAAGTACCGTGTCAAATGAATTGAAGAGTGTTTCTAATTTCCCTGAGGTAACACTTAAAGCGAGCGAATCCTTACAGGAATATTTCTACTTCCTGGAGTCTATAAATACTTGCATAGGTATTTATCTAACGTGTCACATCTTCTAGTTTCCAGTTAGGCTATTTAACTTTTCGTGTTCCTATCCAATTTTGTATTTGTCTACTAAGACGTTGTAATATTGCGTGTAACACACGCATGCGTACATTCCACCAATTGTATTTAGACATACCAACGTCGTTAATAATTCAATGATAATCTATTCTCGGGTTGTTGATTAACTCACTGAAAGCTGCCATCTCGCATTAGGTTATTTTCTCACTTATTCGTACTCGAATGTCGTTTGTTTCTTTTTATATCCACAGTAGTACGGGTGTGTGCGTGTTTGCAAAACCCAGAAGCAAGTCTCAGAGACCATGTACAATATCTATATTCATGAAATTCTGGATTGACTAAGCCATGTTTGTGTGGTGTGTTGTTAACATTCTCCTGGAACATTTTGCACGCTGGTTGGTATTGACAAAAACAAGTCAGAGCAGAATACCGTAATGAAGCGTGAACAGAACGCAGATCCGTTTTTTCAAACAAAACTTTTTGTGGATTCTTGCTCATTATTCACAACTTATGAAAGATAGAAGGCTGATATTTTCCACATTGACTTCACATAAAACTCTATGCCCATACGACTTTACAAGTGGTTAAATTCTTTTCGTTCACTTTTTCAATTTTAATCCTTATTGTTCAGCAGGTAAACAAGACAGAATGATTAAAACTATTTTGTGTATTTCGTAATTGAATATATTGTGACGTAAACCTGTTTTTCATGGTTTACGTTGTTTATTCAACTCCTTTTGAATCATGTTCGTACCTTTGAATTGTGATTATACCCTGCACAATCTGTGGTACAGGCTATCTTAAGTTAGTGCAGTCGTAGTTAACACACAGAAGGGCTAAACATAGACGCATTTTTTTTGTTATACCGATCGATTCAGAATCACAATCTCTGTCCTCCTGTCCGCCTGCCCGTCTGATATCTGTCCATTTAACTTGTGTTCAAGCTACAGCTGGGAATTTTTGAGATATTTCGATGAAATTTGGTACAGTGGTGTGTTTTTACGCCCAATTCTGAAAAGTCGTAATATGCAAAAATATTGCAACTTTCAAGATGTCTCAGCAAAGCAGTAATATTTGGGCATTCTAAATTGGTGTGGACGCTTTGGGCAGAATGGGGCAATGTTTGAACGTCTCCTATAACGGAAACTGAACTTCACAACACAAAAAGGTATAATTTTCAATACTTCATGAAGAAAATTACATCATGACAGGAATTTAACATAAAAAAAATTAAATGCACCAAATTTGGACCTTCTCGGCCTATTTTTTTGATTCTATCTGAATAAGGATTTTCACGAAAATTGATCTTTTGTAGAGCAGAAAAGTCTAAGTTTTAATCTGTGGTGATGAAAATTGACTCACAATATTGTAGTAATTTCGCACAAAAATGAACTCTACAAAATTTGGACCCCCTACGCCTATTTTTGTATCCTGCCCTATGTAAGGATTAAACTCGTACTACATTAGGATGCGTTTTGCGCCCGCTTCTCCGTAAATACGCACTTGAAAAATTTGCCTTTATACGGAAACAAGACATAATTTTTGTTTTCTAGAATAACAATAAGAATTGTGTTAGACAATGTGGTTTAGTTTATTTAATGGTCGCCCCATAATATTCTTACTTGTTTTTAGAATAGTATAGGTTTTATTTGCAAAAATAGGAGATCTATTTAGAAATTATTTACAGGAGCTTATATTTGCAACATTGTTATTCGGTTTTGTTCGAAAATTCAATTCAATTCTCTCGACTCACTTTTGACTAACCCGACTCACTTTCAGACTTTCGCAACTAGGTTTTACCTTCTGCAAATATTCTGCTTATACACTTTATTACACTTACTTAAATTCATTGCGACATTTTTAATCCGTTAATCTGTTCGCCAATCGCCAGCTGCATGACGTATGTGTCGCGGCAAGAATGTTTACTTGGTTTCTTTGGAATTCCTTTCTTCAGAAAATCGAGTCATTTTCATGAACACTTAAGTCATCAAATATGGCATTTTCGTAACAATATATTATCTACCTGAAAATGCGTTAATGCTTATGGTGGGTGTCACGATATAATGGATTAATTTTTTGGTCCAATACCATTGCTTTGGGTATCACATAAAACTTTTAATGTCGTAAAAAGCACATTTTATTCACTTTTCACATTCACTTTTTTTGTGATAATAAATAAAAGCATGGAGCGCCAAAGAATTTAATGATTGTGAGTATGCGAGATTCAACCCCAACCGAATATAACTTTCTTACTTGTTCTTATCTCAATCGAGTATACTGATCATTCATTGGGCTATGCAACCAGCAGATGTCTGTTTAAGCCGAGGGCTCATCAGAAAAGCGAATGACCAGACAAATTCTGGTATCGCCATTATCATCCCTGCGGTTTACCTTCGTCGCTTTCCGATTCGCAACCTCATTTGAAATGTTCGTACCTTCTCGAAGAGAGTCGCATTTTATGCCATATAAACATTCTTTATCCACAGAAGGGACCCGATCTTGCTTCGCACAATTCTGCCAGGTATCATATAGAAAATTTCTCTTTAGAGTACGGGAGGTATTACCATTAATTAACCTGACACGCACTCTCATTTTGGTCCTAAACTACAAATTGGTTTCATCGCTCAATCATCAAATCGAGTTTGTTCTCTATGAATTCGGTATCATCGTGACAACAATAAAGTTTATTAAAAAATAGTTGTACCAAGCAAGACTCACTAAAGTCTATTTTCAAGTCATCATTGCGACACAAAATGCGACGTGTTTACTTACTTGCAACAAGTAATTGAATATATTAATGTAAATTAGAACGTTAGGTTTTCATCATTAGGTTTTCATATTCTTGTAATTATAAAATTTCTTAACTTTTACATTTTAACTTATTGGTGTTAACTTCCAGGGGACTGAACATTTTTTTCACCAAAGACATCAAGTAATTGTAGATAAATCGTATATACATACACAATAAACAAATGTTATTAAAACAAAATGAGACTACATTGGAGTTAACATTTTGTCGTTAATTACAGACGTATTAGTAGATCGGGACCATTTTTGGATCGAACAAGGAAATGGTTCTGACGAGCATCTGGGTAGCAGCCCTGAGGAATCAAAAGTTGTAAACATATATATGAAAAATGTCAGTTCTTCTTCGACCTTATTCCAGTTTCAAACTTGTTATGCGCGTATATGTGGGTAGATCACAACCATTTCTTAGTCTGCGTTGCAAACAATGCTTGTGCCAACTTTCAATTGCTTTTGTTCATTTTTGCGACTTCAATGAATCTTTCGAAAATTAAACCAGTTCCAAAAAATTGCAACACTACACATCTTATTTTTTTTTAGGTCAAAAATTGAAAAAGGTCACAATGATCGTTAGTTTGATCCAAACCAAAGGTAATAAACACATTTGTAATGATTATTTACAACCTTATTCTGAAACCAATCACCGAAGCGTCACAGACCACATGGTCGGCACAAGCAAATACAAATTGAGCAGGTTTCAAAAAAACTCTTATTATTATAACTAAGTAAAGTATATAACAGTTTGAAAAGGATATTTTGTGAATTTAAAGAAGACTTACAAGGAAATAGGTGAAAACTACAGCCAAATTAACCGATTCCGCCCAAAAATTATATCTTGTTTTCATGTGAAGACATAATTTTTCTGAGCGCCTCCGTATTGATGCGGTCCTAGAACAGGAGGTAACGTGGTCCAAGTTTAAACCCAATTCGTACGCGGAGAACTTTTAAGGCTCATTTGAATTTTCAACTTAATTTTACTTTGCATTAGCAACTGACTCTGGGAAAGGAAACATATTTTTAAATGTAGAGTTAGTCACGCTGTCCATAACCCACATTAAATCCTGCCGCAATGTGCCTCGTAGCTCCATAGTTAAAAAAAATACTGCATCTGTGATAAGAAAGACTAAGGCGACTTGAAATTTCGTACAAAGATGCATTGAGAAACTGCATACCATCTTCGTAACTGCAATTTAATTTCTTTACGAGGTATGAATTGATTGTATGCAAGAAAAACAGACTTCAAAAGACAAGAACAAATTTATTTGTTGATTCAAGTTCTGCATAAACTTTGAAGCAGCTAATTAAATCCGCATTGTTCAAGATACGGAATTCCCTTCTGACTGCGAGGCACACTGTGATAGGACTCGTTTTGAAGATATGTGTTCTAATTAGCGCAAGTTTTCTTGTGAAAGCTTCAATTAATTTTATTTACTTCAATCACAAAGTATCCTTTTTGCTGTATAGGGGTTTATATTTCATACGATCCCTTCTCGAAAGCGGTGACGAAAAGTAGGACTACTTTTCCAAATTTGGTGGAATTACTTTTACATCATACTATTATATTACCCCGACTTTTATCATGAAATATGGGAAATTTTAACTTTTTATCACATGGAGATTTACTAGTAGAATTGTTATATGTGCGGGAGTACAATAAATTGCTCCATGTGATCCAGATATTTACATCGATTTGGAATTCCGGAATGATATTACTTAGGGATTTAAGATAAAAATTTTGAGATGGATTTACTAGGTGATTCCATTAATTCTAGCTAACATTCCAAGGTAAACAGGGCAAGTGAGAACAACGAGGACATTATAAAATAAAATGAAAACTTGCGAAAGGAATTAAATAACTTCAAAGTCGAGTCAATTGGGTCAAAAATGTTGGATCGTAATGTTCGAGTTGACGAAATCACAAACATTTTAAAAAAAGAATGTATATATAGATGTCTATATATATATAGATAGGTCTACTAAAAATTGTATATAAAACGTACATAAACCTTGTAACATTTCTTACATATGCAATCCTGCAGTGGTATGTTAAATTCGACGACGATTTTTGGTGGAAAAAAGGAAAAGAAAGGGAGGAAATGATAGAATGTGTTTTTACAGAAATATTTTGCATCATCTAAAGAAATAAACGGAAAGCTGGTAATATAAAGCGTCATTTCGCCAAATGTTTCTACAATAAAAACTGTCAAAAAAATTTGTTTAAATATAAAAATAATAATAATAAATATAGAAAATAATAACTCACGTGTAAACGTGTAAAATTTTCTGACAACCTGTAAATTTGCAAACAAAAAAGCACAAAAAAAACATTCAAGCTTAAAAATTTGAATATCATTATTACATATACCTGTGTTCTTGAATATTTGAATATCATTAAAAGCTTCAGCATGACCATAAGCAAGTAATAAGCAACCTAAGCTACAACACCAAGTGTACCAATAAGGCACCAAAAGCAATGCACAAGCAATTTATACGTAACACCATTTTCAGAGCACCCATACTCAATCTTCAATGCGGCTTTAATAAGAGTAGGTTTACCACGACTAGACTGTTGGATTTTGTTTGCAATATCTATCAAATGTTCTCGGAGGATAAACAAACTGATGTTATTCACACAGGCTTACAAAAAGCGTTCGATCGTGTCAATCATGAATTTGTTGTACATCCAATTGGTCGCATGAAAAGTGTATTTTTTAATTTTTGTAAATTCCGATCTATGCAAATCATATCGGTTTTTACGCTCGGGAGTCATTTTGGTCACCCCCTTTTTAATTTATTCATTTTTATTCATTACTACTATCTGGTTTACAATTTTCAAAAGTGCTTATGTTTGCTGATGATGTCAATTTTTTTTTTATTCATTTAATATCCAAGTGTCTGCGGTCGGACTTAAGTGTTATTTATATATACAGTGACACTATGTCACTTAACTTAAAACAATTCAAACAAATCAAGATTTGCGGAGGGGTATAGATGACTATTGACTATTTTATTGATATGTTAGATTGCATTTCGATTGCCAAGCGTAACTTATTATAGATAATCACCTCCAGGCAATTTAAGCTATTTGGAATTTCAACGTTGCCACCATCTATTCTTACAGAAACATTCAGATGTACACTCGGGGGTCGAGACATTGTCGTTTAAGTTCATTTGACCCACCCAAATTGCAAGCAATGTTAGCTTAATATCCTCCAAAATTTTCAACACTCCCCGCAAATAAGATTTGCATATTATCAGCCAGTGATTGAACACTGAGGCACACCACTGCGCACCGCCTACGGCTAAGACTTGACAGCACTCATAGATACAAATTGTAAACGATCCAACGAATTGTAACGAAACAACGTAGGATTCTGTCTGAGCACCAGCTGACTTAGAAGTGGCAAAGTCCCGCACCAGTTTATGAATCAAAAGTACATGCGGCACCCTATCAAAGGCTTTAATTAGATCCAGCGACAATAACACCAAAACAAGCTTATCACGTCATTTAATCCGCAATAGTCAGTAACGAAGAAGTAGTGCTACAAATTTTTTTGAAACCACGCTGGCACTTAGGGAATAAGTAGTTATAGTCAAAGCAGATGATAATTTGTTCCTTAATTATATGCTCAAAAACCTTTGGGAGAATAGGCGAAATTGAACTTGGCCTGAGATTTAAGGGCTCAAGTGACTTGCCACTTTTTCTGATAGCACCTTTCCAGGCCGAAGGAAATTTACATTTGGTAAGGCTAATAATATGTAATACATGAACATCAATCCATGGCCAAATTAATTTCAACAACCTAACAGAAAGATCATCCACAACTGACGCATTACACTCGATTTTATTAAATGCCGCTAAAAGTTCCCTCATGTTTTCCTCCGAAAGGAGAATAGCCCGCAACAGTCATTTAAGTGAGGCCAATTGTATTGAGAAAATGATGGCATCCATTTGATTTCATTACAATTAAACCAAGACTCACAGTTGGCAGTAGTCTCGCGCCTAAGTTAAGGCGTAATCTCATGAATTAGCTCCAAGTATTGTGTATTCCATTAAAGTCACACGCGCCAATTCTGGATCTCAGTACTCGAGTATCCACTCTGTTATATTTGTAAAATACCGAAGATGTGTCCATGTGTCCAAGCAAGGAATCTGAGCCACGTAACTGAAGGCATGGTGAGAGATATTTGCCAACAGGAATAACCTAGAGGCTGACAGCTTCACATTAGCTATTAAAAAATAGTCTAGAAGGGAAGTAGAGCTGCACCTTACATTGTGATGGGTATCAAACCGGTTTCCGGACAAACCAGCGTATTGATAAAAATTTCACTGACACCGCAATTAAGGGAATAGACATCATCACGCGGCAAGTAAACAATGCCAATTAGTAGTTTACCCCTTGATGCCTCTACTTTAAAAAAGAAGTTTTCATCACCCCATTAACCGACTCCGCATGCACAACAGAAAACTTGAGTCTATTTGATACAAACTATATCCCGGAATTTTAAACGAATTTGAAGAAACATGACTGTTCCATCAGATTTCGCTCACCTCCCAACCACTGTCACACATGAGATTCCTAACCTCGTCAATTTTCGCATAATTTAAACTTTGATAATTCAGATGCCCGATCTTTCAGGAGTCGCCAGTGTTACTAAGCTACGAACGAAACGTATTATTATCACCTATGATATTACTTAAATTATTATTTGAATTCACAAAAGGTAGGATTATAATAACACAATACAGGATATAAGGAAGAATTCCAAACAAAGAAAAGATATAGCTTAATTAATGAACTAGTACAAATGAGTTCCAATTTTATAATAGCTTCACTAAAACCCTTCAATGAGGAAACGTTATCGAGCAGCAGCCACACCAACAAGGTCAAAAGGATCCGATCGCGCCAGGGAAGTTGTTCGGCATCTCTACTCATTGGTGCACTGGTATGGTCACTGCGGGATCATTCAACTGGACTACATATGGCGTCGTAGGGATTGTCGGCTTTAACCAAGCTAAACTTTTTAATAACCTTCTTTTTTCGCAAAGTACGGGCAATCGTTAGTAGTATGTTTAACGCAGGGGTTAGGTGATTAATTAAATAGATGCCTTAATGAATACCTTAGCACGTGTGATGAGCTGAATTTTCCCTTCGTTCGAAAATCTTTGCTCTTTTAATCGAATAGTGCCGGGGCAAGTCTCAGTGGCTTTTCCAGGTGTTTTATCCTTGTTTAATATTCTCTTCTAAATAGAAACAAATAAAGCATCAATTTCCGTTGATGTGATAGTCTAATTTCTTTATATCAAATTAACTTATTTCACCAAACGAAGTACACGGTTTCGGATAGTTAAATCATAAGCTAGCGGCTTTATAAGCTAATTAGTCATAGCTAACTAAAACGAGCTATCGTCAGTGATCGTCGGACTGAACGGACGGTCCTCTCTCAAAATATCCATGTTGCGGCGATGTTACCTCGTCGGCGGTTGACGTTGAAGATATATCAGCTGACCTATCTCAAATGCGGCATTCCCATTTCTCAACAAACTATGTGATATAAAAGAAAATAAGTGGAAAGTAAAATATACTTATCATATTTTAAATACATAAGAATAACTTCTAACTACGTATAGGCCCAAAACAAACTGCGTGAATTTAGTCCTTACAAAAGTCGCTTAAATTAATAGAAGTGTCTGTAGGACCATGAGTAGGCGATTGTTTTTTTTTTTTTTTTTTAAAAAAAAAGGAAATCAATTTTTGTCAACTGAAGCAGTTCTGATTTGAGTTTGTAGTCATTAGTCAATTTTCTTGAATTTATTTCGGAGGCGTTTATGGTTTTCAAGGACGCAAGGCAGTCATTAATTCGCGCTTGTGTATTTAAATACCTTCGCTGTCTTCTTTACTTACATGTTAAAAAATCTCCTCAACTTTTCAACTAGGACTCACTTATTTTCATATTAGGACTTAAGAGCCCTCCATGCTAACATAAAATTAGCTTTGCTGAGTGCACGCGCTTTGTTATGACAACTGCAGTCCCTTTGGTTTTGGTCACCTTCGAAGAACTCTACGTCGCATGGGGGAAGATTGAGATGTTGCTCATTCTATTACTGCAATAGGGAAAATATTTGATTCACAATTGAATCTTGGGCTTGTCTCAATTGAGTTTTGGAATGTTCTCACAATAACGGCCAATGCGTTAGTCAAAGTTGTGCTTCGCCGTTTCTTTTATAGCAAAAAAAGCAATTCAATCTGGAATGGTCATTAAGCTCTTAAAAGCAAATTTTACCTCAAACCACCAGGCACCTAACTCTTTAACTTTAGTAAGCGTGAAGGAACGGGTATAGTTCTCCATCATTTCCATAATTTTGTTAGCTTTGCAATTTAATATACATCATCGTAAACCTGTCTAACACGAAAATTAAGCAAGTCTGCTGGTTATTGTTGAATTGAGAACGTCTTCTCTTTTTTTAATTGCCATTTTGAAATTATGGATCAACTAGTTAACTGCATCAAAATCGTAATGTATGAGCTCTAAGTATTGTGAATTTAGGTAATGGGCAATGTGAGGCATTTACTGTCTATTACAAACTTACGTCAAAATTGTCTATATCGACTACTTTCACCGTTTACGTATAAAAGCCATAAATGCCTCATATTTTTTGAGAATAAATGGTCCAACTTACTCTTTTATTGTAACAGGTAAAAAACGAAACCAAAAAATGCGAAAGAATGTTCAAGAGTTAAGAGTATCTTTTAGTGTTTCGAGAAAACGGAGTTGCCTCCAGGTATGTTGAGATGCATAAAAATTACCTCCGTCTCTTTATTGATGCAAAAGAACTGTTCTTACGATATTTCAGAATTAAGACACAAAATTGGCTGTGAGCGTGCAAAACACTTGCCTTAAGATACGAATTGGCTTAAGATCTGGGATCATGGAAAAGACCTATCTTTAAGATATTTTAGAATTGACGAAAAAGAATAACCTTAAGATGTTTTACAATTGATACAAAGAATTGTCTAAATATACTTTAGAATTGATGCAAAAAATTGCCTGTGCTGTGTGTTGATGCAAAAGAATTGTTTTTAGGGTGTTTTACAATTGATGCGAAATAATTATCTTAAGACATCTTCGAATTAATGCAAAAGAAAATTGGAAGATTTATACACACTCGAGAGAACCGAAATGTATTAAATAAAGCGAATGTTTGTGCATATAATTATATGCACTTTATTAATAAAGTTTCCATGATTAGTAATGTACATGTCAACAACAAAAGAAATGTGGCGACGAACCATTGACTTTGTGAGAATTGTGTGAATATTTAGTGACTATGTGGTTTTCTTTTAATAAAAATAGGGTATACTAAAAGCAAGATGTTGTATATAGAATGTGCAAGATGTTGTACAATAGAGTGTGTTCAAAGCACAAAGCAATATTGCTAAAGCTTTTCGATATAGTGGTATTTGTATATCTTGACATTAGCAATAGGTTCGTATGACCATAAGAGATGACCGCAATAAAAACCGTAAAAAAGAGCGGTTATTAAATTTTCTTATTTACTATCTGGAACGTAACTTGCTTTTGAAATATTGTCAAGAGAAATACGAGTATATCAACTGCATAGGAAATCCACAAAGAGCTATAACCGAAACTTTAGGTATAAGTTTAAACAATGATTTACTACACCATTTCATTGTTATGTGGATTAAGAAAAAAGAAGGATGCACCACAACTGCAATTCGCCTTATGATTCTTACTGAAGAGTGTGTGCTAGCAGACAACAGAGACCTTTGGCCTTTTTTGACTTGTACGTATGTTTCAACGTATGCTTTGACGTTTGTAAGTAGGCATTTCCATAACTTAACGTTTTTGTTGTCATTTTATTGTAACCTTGATAATGATAAGCCTCGTTATCCTAAGTCGCCGCCTCACAAGTTGGTAGACTTGAATCGAATGAGATTCTATTTTTTTTATTTTTAATTGTGCGGCTTCTTTCTAATCACTTTAATCAATCAATGTTTGCCCACTTAGTACCCTCTATACTGAGCTTGATTTCAGGACTGTTTGATCATAAAAAAAGAGAATTTTAGGGTGTTAAATGTTTGTTCTTGAAGAAAAGTATGTCATTCAAGTTTTCCCACAAATATAGTTTTTGCGAAAGAGAGTTTTTATAGAGTTCTGACATAAATATTAAAATTTCTTATGTAGAGTTTCATGGGATTTATATTATGAGAGCATACATGGTTTTATCGTCCTTCATTTATTGTGTTAGTTTCACTTCTTTTCAGTCTAGTTGCACTTCGGTTAACAGCTTTAACCTGGAAAAGCAAGCAATTCAAAAAGTAGGAACGCAGTGGTTTACTTAGAGACAATAGGTTGTACTCTAGCGCTACATGAGATTGAAATTCACTAAAAACGGCTTGTATTACGAATTACATTCCATAAATTAGATATACGTTTCTTAATAATTCAAAGCAATTCTTCAAATTCGTTAAGTGTGCACGTAGAGTAGAGGAATATCCTTCCCTGATGAGCTTTGACATCTGTGAATCCTAAGATAAGTCCGCGGTTTTTGAGCTTTTAGCGTATCGCCATCAAATGTTCATCCCACTAACTCCCGTTTCCTAATAAGCTATGCTGCTAGACCTACTTTCAATTATTGCAAATTTTCCGAGCCTATTTGTGTGCCGTTTTTTATTTTTCGATTTTCATTTATTTCGTGTTCCCGGTACGCATGTTTTTAATATCTGTTTGAGTAGACATTAATTTCCGTTCGTTTGGAAGACTGGCTTTTCTGTGCCACTCTACAAAAATGGGCCCAGAAAGTTCAGCAGGAATTGCAGGAGTGTTGCCGCACCGAATCTATTACCGAGATTATTTGAACCATTTGTGACAGAAAGATTCACTGCCTTGTCAGCGTAGTTCCCTAAGAAGCAGGTCAATTTTTACAAACCTTTTGCAGCTTTGTAGTTAAGTTTTCAAAGCATTTTCTCATTGCCAACAAATTGGTGATACATTCACTAAGTGTTCCAAAGCGTTTGATACAATGGTTTGTTAGATTATAAACTACAATGTTGTGGCATTCCGCAAAATATAGTTGCATTTTTCAGCACTTACCTCAATAGTTGCGCCCAATATGTGTTGTTCAATTCTCATCAATCTTGGGATGTTGTGGTTATACCTGTCTCTGCTCAGAGTAGCTATTCTCTATTTCTAATTCTTATTTATTTTATTTTTGAATAAACTTCCTGCGTGAGTTCAACCTTTATGTTAACGTCTGCCAATAATTCAAGCTTTTTCCTTGCTTTGAATGGTATACAACGAATTTAAAGGAACGTAGGAACTGTCGACGACCATATCCTGAAAAATGTGTCAAATTATAAAGACCAGGTTTCATTAAATATATCCCTTCCTTTCTTCTTAGTTTTGTAAAAAGAAGATCCAAAGGATTTAATAAGTCTTCTGTTACCAACATATTATATACATCCTTAGGCGAATCCACGCTAGCACGGCTGTTGCTTATAGACGCTACGTTTATCGTCTTGAGTCAGTTCAACGTCACTTCACATTATTTGCTTAGGGATAGGGTTCTGCTTTATCTGCTCCACCGTAATGAAATAGATTGAAACTTATCGCTTTACCTACCCGAGAGGAAAGAAGTGGAATGTTGAGTGTAACGTTCTTTTTTGACCTAATAAATCGTTACGTTTAGCACTCTTCTACGCTAAAACCTGCACTTTTTAATATTCTTTACAGGGTTTCATTGCATTAATTACGATCTGTTCAACCCGTTAGAGATAGTAAGTAAAACGAATGAAATTTTTGGTCCGTTAACCCGTTAAACTGATGATATCTTGACTAACTTTTTCGAAGCTTCCGACGAAGTGGATCATAGGTTCTCCGAACGATATCACTACCTCCTTTAGCAGCTTTCTCTCTGGCCGTACTCAACGGGTGTTGTTGGATTCTTACCAACTCAGAGTAATTTTCATCAATTTCGGTGTCCCTCACTGCAGTCATCTTGACCCTGAAAGTATTCAACACGCCGTCGTCTCAAGACTCAAATTTGATATTCATATAGAAATTTCAGTTAATAAAGCTAGATCCTTTCTAGAGTTTATAAAAAGATTGTCTAAAAAATGTAATGATCCATACGTTATCAAGTGCTTGTATACATGCTGATCTCTTGGAGTCGATTCAACGGGACTTCTTGTTCGCTTTACGTGGTTTGCGAAGGGATCTTACCATCTCCCTTCAACCGTATAATAATAGATTGAAGCTCACTGATTTGCCTACCCCTGAAAGAATTCATGAAACTTTAGGTGTAACCTTTGTCTATACCTACCTACTATATAATAGGAATATGAGAAGCCAGTGAGGTCTCAAGGCATCCTGTGTCCTTGCAGCTATCACATTGCCGAACCAATCATAAGTTGTTCAATCCGTTTCGGGTAATGTGTAAAATATTCAACAATCATTTCCAGTGACTTGATTTTTTCGCTTTGCCCGTTAATAATGTTAAAAGCATTATACTGCATAACTAACTGCTAAAAATTTACGAGCTTCGTTAAAATTCAGGTAAATTACATCATAAAATTTATTTTTGTATATGATTTTTTTCTCATTTGTTACTATTACTATAAAAAAGCCCATGTTCCTTCGTCAGCATATATGTATCTTAACTTAGTGCTTAGTTGCATTCTGGCGTATATTATAAGTTGATCTTATTTTTCTTTTGTTTTCATTTTTTTTTCTGCTCACTACAATTTAGTTATTTTGTAATTTACATTCAGTTTATGATTTGTTCTATTACGGAATTTAATTCATTAAATCATAAACTAAAACTTATAGTCACCGGAAGATAACTTTGAATAAACATAAAAATGAATGATATCAAATGTATTCTCCACAAAAAAGCAAAACAATAAACCGAAAGCAGGAAGAACTAACAAATATTCCAGAAAAATGTTGTGCTATAACATTTTTTCGTTCTGATCTTCTCTTACAGATGTGTCTTTCACCAAATACCAGCAGACTTTGACGGAAATATTTTAAAAATGAACTGGGAGATCACTCGTTTAATAAGCAACTTTGAAAGATTATCTTTTAAACGTTGATTTTCCTAAAATTAATGCAAACCACAGCCGAATGCGAATTATAATTATATGCAAAACAAATGGTTACAATGAGGCCAAATAAATACAATGTAAGTACAATCTCTTAAATTTATTAGAAATTAATGATTAAACTTTAGAAATTGGTGATAAAACTTTAGATATATTCAGGTTTTTGGAAAAAATGTTCTTGGAATTTTCAAAGAAAGAGAAGAGGATTGAATAAAGATTGGGTTAGAAGCAGTTGCTACAATCTATTATAATATGTGTCTGTGATAGAAATTTAAGGTTATCTATGAGGGTGTTGCCTCACACGCGTCTAGTGAATAAACAACCATGAATTATAAAAGCAATAGAGTTTGAACCGTCACCAGCGCTTGTGCCGTTTTGAATAAGCGAACGTATATTGCATGTTGATTGTTGATTGCAAATTGTTAATAAAACCAAAATAAACTTTTGACCATTTGTCGTCCTCCTATTCTATATACACATAAGCAAGCCCACATGTAGAATAAGAAGGACGTATCAAGCAAGTAAGTCGTTCTCTTTATTTTATATATACATAAATATGAACTTTTATAAACATATACATATAAACGTCGTTGAAATACCATGCGTGATTTCTGACTTGATAACTTTTTATAGTTTGAACACCTTTGTTGCTACTATTAAAAAATTTGAACGAATCTTACTTATGTATTTGAAAAAAAGGGAATTCAGCAGTATTTGTGGTCAAATTTAAGCAAGATTAACTAGGGTTCGATAGATATGAACAAGGCTTATGTTGCCATGAAAATCAAAAGATCACCATCCGCAATTAACTGCGGTTTGTAGGTGGCAACGAAATGGGCCGTTCCCCTTACAATTTCCTGCAAATTTGATTTTAAACCTCCGTTGGTTTTGAAAAGCTACTCTTAAGGTATTTCCTTCTTCACGTACAAAAAAGAAGAAACTCTAAATTATATCTTCAGGAATCTAGTTGAAAAAAAGCAACAGTGTTGAAAGTTACGATTGGCATCTCCAGTATGTTTCAGGTCAAGTTCTGGTTAATCACATATTGCACTGCTTGAACTATTACAACCGAAGCCAGCTATTATTCATCTAAACAACTAAATTGTTATTGTCACTGATAATATGTCTGTATAAAAGCCACCTGGAATTCCCTTGGACTTTGCGTTGGAGTACCATTACTGAATTAAGAAATACCATAATAATAGTGAATGGCTTTGAATGGCTGGTCGTATCGGCTTGTTGGAAAGTTAGCAAGCTGATCGAGCTGATCCTGATTAACCTCGATACCAAAAAATGAACCTTCAAATATTTAAATAAAGGAAAGTTGAAGAGCAAATATACTATCATCAGCTGTACCTATACTACTGCTACTCTACTATGCTCAATATTTGAGATTCTTCTCTAATACAGAGCGGATAGCCTACGTTGCTAATGCTCAATTTGTTTTATTTTGGTCTGAGAATTTATTTTATTGTTCTAAAAAATTATAATGATAATAATACATAATTTACAGTAAAAAACTGTATTGATAGCATTATAATTATAATTTTTCTAATTAATAACAATAATAACAAACTCAAAAACATATAAGCCGTGTAAAATATGATATTTCTCGTTTAGATAAATAAACGAATCGAAATTGTAAACAATTTCCTGGCCAAAATACGGAACTACTTTTGGACCGCAAGTCTGTGAGGTTCAACGTGGTGTTACTTGCTATAAAAATATGGGGTAAATGACTGGGGTACGCGCCACATTTCTTGCTGGCCGGTCGACGCCGACTTCGGTGTGGCAAGGCGGTGTTACGCGGAGATGTCTGGTGATGCCGCAGAGCCTGGTACTTGTACAGGGCAGAGTGCTATGGCTTGTAGTGATGCAGAGCCTATTGCTTGTGCAGAGCAGGGTGCTATTATTTTATCGACGTCTTCGGCCTTCCGACGTTGGCCTTTGGTCACTGGTCCCTTTCAGCGTTCTGGTACCCCGGGCTTTCCGACGTTACGAGGCCGGACCGTTGGCCGGGGAGGTACGGGCTGCGTCAACCTTGGCCACTCTGGGCGCACGTTTGGTTGGCAGACCCTTGGCTGGGGATGATTTGTGACCGTGATTTTGTCTTTTACCGTACGTAGAGTCGGGGGCGGATGTCACTGTTGTCGCACGGCAACGGCTCCGGAAACCGCTGCCAACGACGGTCGCTATATTACCGCTGACGATTGATGTGAGGGTAGTTGGTTCTGGCCGGGATCATCGTTGTGTTTTGGCTGGGTCGTTGTAACCTGTTGTTCTGTTGATTGTGTAACGTCCGATTGATTAACAATAACGTAATTCCAGTTTGGCTGAAGTGTTCGCTGTTGCTGGTGTAAGGCTCAATTGGTTAAATTTCCGTTGACTGATAATATTTTGGCTTATTCGTTGATGACGATGCTTATATGTAGCTGCGATTGTTGCAACCGTTGTTGATTATTGCTATGGTTGTTTACGCTAATTTTGTTGTTGCAAATATTATCAGTCATATTATTGTTGTTATAATTTTGTAGCGACGGTGTGACGGTGGTTAATTGATTTCCGAAATTCACCACTGAAAGTGAGTTTTGAAGTGGAGGTGACAACGACGATGACACCGGTGGCAATCATGACGACGACGACGTCGTTTGTGTGATCAACGCGAAAGTCGTAAGTGAGAGGTGGGTGGTAAAGAAACCGGAGTCGCAGGTACGTTTAGACATATTGGCGACGATTTTTTTTTTTGTTATTGTTGTTATTTGTTCATTGGGGTATCCAACGATTAACGGCAGTTGCCGTCGTTTGTGTTGTCGCTGTTGTTGCTGTTGTCGTTCTATTCATTTGGGGAGTTTGCTGTCCACGATATACCAAAGAATTTCCTATAGTTTATTGCGATGTACAAATATTTGTGGAGTACACATAAGTTGGGGGACGGGGCGACGCTGTTACATTAGCCGTACAGTGAGTTTGCGGCTGTTGGGAAGGCTGGGGCAGTTGTTGTTAATAAGATGATAGGACTGGAGGATTTTGTTGTTGCTGCTGCTGGTCAACTAGTGAATGAGCTATAGGAGTAGGAGGTTGAGTAGTAGCCGAAGAGGCCGGTGAACCTATACTAGGCAAGGGACTATGCTGCTGCTGATGGAGAGGAGAATGCATTCTACTTTGAGGCGTATGTACAGGGCTGTGTGGCTGCGCTGGAGGAGAATAAGGAGATTATTGGGTTTGTTGATATAGTGAATTTGGCAGATGCTACGGTGGTTAATGGGCTTGTGGCATCGTGTAGGGGGGAACTTTGGTGGCTGCTGGTAAGGCGAGTGTGGGTTAGGCGTATTAGGACTCATTGACGAATTATAATCCGATTCTTGACATCTGGGCTGCTTATAATTTTCCTTGAGAGATTTACGTTTAGCTTCTTTGGCCGTTTGTTGTTTAATGTGAGATGGAGGAGGAGGATGTAAGAGCAATTGTGTTTCCTTTCCTATTTCGTTTGTCTCTTTTTTTTTCTACCTTCTCGCGGGAGCATTTTCTCTCTGAATTCTTTTGTTCCTTATTTTTCAGATATCTATGTTTTCCTTTTTTTTTTCCTATTTGATTCTATTTTTTTTTTCATGTTTTTTTTGACCTTCTTTATATTTTATCTTTTCTCTACATTTTGTTTTGTTTTTTTTTTTTGTAGTTTTTTTTTCTCCCTTTTTTTATTGTATTATTTTCTTTTTTTTTCTATATTTTTGATGTTTTCTTCGATCTTCTTTATGTATTTTTTTTTTTATTTTTTTTCTAATATTTATTTTTTCTGTTTCTTTCTCTCTTTTCTCTGCTTATTCTATTCTTTTCTTTTTATTTACTGTTTTTTTTTTTTTGAAATTGTAATTGTTGTTGTTGTTGCTGTAAATATTGCAAGCTTTGCAGGTTATTATCGATTGCTGAGTAATAACGATCTGCTGTTGCTGCGGTGGTTGCTGGGATGAAGTATTGGATTGTTGAGGTTGCAGGAGTATTCTTGGCAGTTGCTGTTGTGTGGTCGCTTGACGTATTGGTACTGACGTTAATGTTTATGGTGTTGTCATTCTACCATGATGCGGTGGTGAGAGGCTGTTGGTGGAGAGGGCCCCGGCGGGGCGGTTTGCTCCTCTGCGTCTCCGGGTGCGGGGCTGGCCGTCTCGTTTAGCGGCCCACTCCCCTCGACGGTTGATGGTGATGACGTACAGTTCGTTGTCGATCAGCACGGTCTGCCGGTCCGGGGCCTGTGTACGTCGATGTTCGGCACATATTCGGGTAATCAACCCGATCGCATTATATCGAACCGCTGCCGGCAGATCCACCATTCGGTGACGGGGTGGCTCCAGGACTAGCCCGTACTCCGAGTGGTCCGGCAAAACTGACTGTGCTGTGGCAGGGCTATGGCGCGGGTGTACCCCTCGGGGAGGCGAACCTGGTGGGTCCGTGTCTCGAGCGTGGCGAGGTCCACGCATGGCGACTGGGAGCCAGGGTAACTCTACAACCCGCCTCTCCTGGAGCTGGTTATAGATGAGGCAGTACCGCCGCTTCCCATCGAAGAAGATTTCCTCGAGGCGGCGTGGCCGCCGGTGGGATTCCTCCAGCATGTGGACCTGCAGCGAGGCGGCGGCTTGTTGTACCGAAAGCGGCATGCCGCTTAGCAGTTTCGAGGTCTGATGGCCCCTTTCTGCTCGCGGTCGTTGGCTTGGTGCCGGCGTTGGCATTTGTGGTGTTTGCTGTGATGTAGCTGGTACCAAAGTAGGGGCTGTCGAGGCTGTTGTAGTCGTGGTTGCAGCTATTTCCCCTATTGTCGGCGTAATTCGTATTTCATTATCGACAACGGTCCCTGGGGGTGTGTTCTGCAATCCTATCGGTTCAGCCGTTGGCTTTCGACGTGGCTTAATAGTAGCCGTAGTAGTAGTTGGCGTGACAGCTGCGGTTACGGTTGCAGTCGTAGTTGCGGTGGCAGTGTTGGTGGCAGGGAAAGTGGGCGTTGAGTCTCTTCCCGCCATGCTTGTAATAGCGTTATTATGAATGGTTTTTTTTTGTATTTTTTGTATTATTTTTTCCTCTTCGTTTCTACTATTTTGATGTTTTTTTTTTCTGTATTTTGAAGTTTATGTTTTTTTTTCTTTTTTTTTTGAAATTATTGTTTTTTTTTTTTTTTTTTTGTTATTTGTATTTTTAGATGTTTAATGCTCTCTTTTTTTCCTTTTTTTCTTTTTTTTTTAAATTTTTTTTTTTTTAATTTTTGACTTTGTTTATAAACTTAATGAAGTTTGTTTTGTTGTTGGTGTTGCTGTTGTTGTTATATCCTGATGTTCTATTGTTACTGCTTCGTCCGCTATCGGTGACTTCTGTTGAATTTCTTAAAGGTGTCTGAAATTGTTTTGCTTCCTGGTTTCTAAATTTCCTGTATTTTCACTAGGTTCTGTAAAAGAAGAAAAATTACTTGACTGTTCCTTTGCTTATTTAAAAAAAAACAAATTTCTTTGTTTGTCTGTTCTTAGGACTTCCTTGTTGCTTTCGTTGTCTTCCGTTTTGATGTTTCTTCTCCTTTCGCACTGCTTTTGTTGGACAACCACCTTGTTCGTAGCTGATAATGGGCAAAGAGGTTTAATCTTTCCCTTTTTTTAGGCAAGTTGCGTGTATTGCTTCAAATTTCTATTTGCCAGTCCGACGGCTTTTCGCAAAATTTGTTGCCTCTTTCCAATTATCAATCAAATTTTGTACAATTTCTCCACATCAATTTAGTGTATTCTTTAATCGTTCTGTTTTTTTGTTTTTTTTTTGTTCTCTATCGAGTCTTTTGCTGGTGAATGTTAAGTTTGTTTTTTTTTCTCAAATTTGTGTATTTTATATTAATTAATTGTAGTCGCAAAATTGGCACAAGAGTTTTACTGTAGTTACATGAACTTAACTTGTTTCGTTTTTTTTCTCTTCATTGTACCGAAACCCGATAATATAGACACAAAATGATTTGTAGTTGTTGTTGTTGTTTTATGCCAAAGTTAGAAGTTTTTTCCTCGCAGACGTTCCTTTAGCCGAGAATCCACGAAATAAATTAAAGTATTTCCATCGATATATGAATTACATGAAAGTAAGTTTTCCTTTAAATATTATTATAATGTCTTAACAAAATTGTTACGTTTCCTTTCGAAATTTTTTTATAAAGACCACTGCCAAGAAAATACCAACCGACTCGAACCAATTATAATCAAAAATTTTGTCTTTAATTTGCTGTTATTGACTGCTATCGTGGTGTTACTTTGTGGGGAATTTGTGTTTACATAAATCACTAAGAAGACGGATGACGAGTTATAGTTAATTTTGTTGTGAAGTTATTTTATTTTTTTTCTCTTTTTTTTGTTTTCGTTATTCCTTGATTGTTTAGTTAAAATATTTTTATGATCAATTGTTTTGTGAATTTTCCACAAGCAATAGCTCCTAGAGCAAATGTCTAAGATAATGTAAAGTAAGTCTTTTATTCATTTATTATCACCATATAAAGCACTTTAAAGGGTTTTTCCTTTATCTATCGAAGTCAGTCAGAGTTTAATTAAACAAAAGATTACTTTTATGTGCACTTTAAATATTTTGCTTTACTTCATCATCTACTATCAAATCTACTATCAAATCTTGTGGCAACGGATTTGCTGTCGGTGGGAACAATCTTCCGTTAGTAAGAAAAATCACCACAAAAACTCCTTTTTGAAATGTATTTGTAGAAAAATATCTGTAAATATGTAAACTGCGAGCGAAATAAGTTTTGTGAATAAATTTGTGTAGAAGAAAAAAATTGATTGGTGGTAAATACCATTCCTTTTTTAAATATCGAGCTAATTTCAGCACAATGTATCGTAACTCCCTCTTATGCTCGTTCATTGAACAGCAGAGTAAAGGTAACCGCGACGCAAAAGAAGGAAGAAGGGCTTTGCGGGATGCTTTCGATGTCTTAACGCTACGCTTAGTCCACCGCCTGGTTTTTTTGAAAGAAAATCAGTTGCCAATCTATTTTTATTAGCGGTTCGTGCAAACATAAAAACAGGGAAAAAATTATCGTTCGTCTGGAGCCGAATCTCGCATATACACCATTGAAATCCTTGGCGCCCCATGCTTTTATTTATTGTCATAAAAAAGTGAATAGAATAAAATCTGTTTCTCACGTTTTACTTTATTAAAAGATATTTAAAAAAAAAAATGTATCCACCATGTCGTGACTACTACAATTAGTTCAGAGTTAACAGACTTACCTTGCCGCCTTCTACTCTCCAACTCCTTTTACTTGACATACAAAATAGTTGTAAACATTATATTGTGTTGACCTTACGATTAGTAAGCATAAACCCTCAAAAAAGTGAAAAAAGAAAATGTAACCACATAAATAGTCGAGATTTTCCTAGAGTAGATGTGGAAAATTTCAGCCTTCTACCTTTTATAATTTGTGGGTAATGGGAAAAAAGACAAAAATTTTTGTTTAAAAAAACACACAGCAATTTTGCCCATTTTTAATACCATTCTGCGTGCAAAGTCTTCCAATGTTTCTACGAATTTTGGAGTCGAACTCCTCAATTTTTGCAACCAGGACAGTGTCAACAACACGCACCACACAAAGACACAGACGGACAAAAATCGCTTAATCAATTCAGAATTTCATGCTGATGGAAAACATATATACTTTATAGGCTCTATGAAGCTTTCTTTTGGGTTTTGCATACAAAATAAGTATGCTCTTAACCCTAGTGGTGGGTATAGATATCTCTAGGTGCTTAACGTGCATACTTGCCGTGAAGGCTCCCACGGTGCCCGATGGCACACGCAGTGTGGAAACGCACACACAACGCCCCGAGGAAAATCTCGAGTTCCAGTGGGGATACGTATACGGGCGTATATCCTCCCCTGGTGAGGGTGAGGCGCTATCTAAAACCTCTGCCTTTCTTTGGGCTAGACACCCGGTTGCTATGCAACTTTTTCCCGCGATTTGAGCCAATCACAGCCACAATGAAACTCCTGCAACGGGCCGTTCCCACTGAAGCTAGAAGATTGCTTCGGGGACTCCTGACACCCGTGGTACCGGATATAAAGAAGAAAAAATAAGTAATGAAAGTAGAATAATAAAGCCTACGGTCAGACTTAGCAGCAGCTCCCATACGATCTGAAAACCCCGTATAGGATAGAATCTGCAGATGAAGCTGCAATAATAAAGTCAATGCGCAACAATGCGTATGGGCATTGCGTTCTCACTGGACGGAGCAGGCCTAATAAGGGAAACGACACCCTATGAGGATGAGTCAGCAAAGCTCAAACCGAGTTCAAACAACTACAGCAATGCAAGGGAACGTGTAAACGGGTTCCCACCACAATCGCATACCAGACAGAGGAGTAGTTTCTGGTAAGCCTTATAGAGCCCCATGCTGCTCACTCCTCAGTCAGTTAGTGACCTCAAATAAACTCGCCAAAGCAGAGCTTAGGCAGAGTTACCCAAACCTCGTCGAATAAGCCAGCGTTTAAGGAAAACACCAGATGCAAACGCGTTCAGTGCAGCTGTCGTCTGAGGAGTAGACAGAGACAGACAATGCTACCGTGAACTACCTTGACTCTCTTGACCTCTAACTCTCAATGCAGAATAATCAGGGCACACCAACAACACGTGTTCATGGTCTTGACAGTTTTGGACAGACTGCCACATAAGCAAGCCCTACTTTCGTAGAAACACGACATGTAGGCTGAAGCTAAGGCGCGGGTGATTTTCTACAAAGGAATAAAGTTGAAAGTAACTCTACGGCTCTTACTATTATCCCAACGTGATTACCATAATGCGCGGACACGTTCCTTTAATACCGATCCGCGCTTCCGAGAATTTAATCCCTCTACATCCTGAACGTTTAACCCACCAAGTAAGGGCAGGCCCCTCTTTATCTTATAGGCATTACTAAGACGTAAAGCCTTAAGGTCCAGAGGCGGTGCACCCATCAGTACTTGTAGAGCGTCAGTTGAGACCGTTTTAGAAACGGGCAAACACGCCGACCACATTATGCGTTGCCGTATATTGCCCGAATGGCACGCCTGGTAAGGTCCCATTCGCACTGTAGGACACGGCAAATCCGCCCTACCACATACATAAGTTTATCCTTAATCTTATCAACGTGTGGAATAAACTTACCCCGATCATTCATGGTGATACTTGGCTTCAGCCACGTTCCTAAGACTGACCCCATTCACTCTGATCACCGGAGGTGTGTGGGATGAGAGGATACCTTTCAACAGCATCATCACAGTTTTCTCCAAGGATACATCAACAGTAACACTATGTCTCCACTCAACAGTAACACTATATTCCCACTCTCATACCGCTTTCACCACGTTCTTCTATTAATTTCCGAGCCCTACCTTTCCTTTCCAACCTAACACATGGCTGCACATGTAGCCAGGCATCTTCCGTACGGAGACCTTTGCGGAAGCCGAACTGCCTATCAGACAGACTAAGAGAAGGAATCACCTGAAGCCTCTCTATCATTTTCCTCTCCAAAAATTTTCTAAGCACTGGGAGAAGACTGATACTCCGATAAGCCGAAGGACAACTTCTCACCCTTGCAAGGGGACTGCAGAAGAACTACAACATTTTCCATTTTCCACGGCAGTGGAAAAGAGCCTTCAGACCCACACAAACAATAAGTCGTGTACAGGTAATTACGAAGAACCTTCCAGATGTCTTCAGCCATCTCGCCGATAATTCCGCCAAGGGGGGATTTTGTGATGTGAATTTGGATATTGCATACTCAACTTCATACTTTTCTAAGGAAGGAGTAAGAGGCGCAAACCTAATACTGGGAAGGACCTCATCATCCTGCCCAGGGAGAAATGTTCCCAGTAATGCATCCAGACACTCCTTCCAAATGGATAGTACTCCATTTCAAGTGCGAATACCGCTTATCTCTAAAAGTTTTCTCTCCTTGATAATACGGTAGACCTGATGCCAAGGCAACATTTCTCCAGTCGTCCTCTTTAGTCTGAATAAGCATGCATTTGTAGTCATTGAGGCATTACCTCTTAGCTGAACAGCATTCGCGGCATTAGACCTTCTCGGCCGCTTGAACTGCTTTCTAAGGCGCCGGACAGCCTTTCCTCGAACAGATTACGTGTCCACTTTGCCCCTCTTTGAGTTGCTTTGCGGCATCTCTCGAAGAGCAAGTTGTTGACACTCTAAACCGATTCAGTTACGTGATCTACCTGTTCACCTTAGGTTTCCTCTGAAAGTACCCAAGTTGCGCCACAATTACCGCCTCCCAAATAAGGACTCCGTAGGTATTTAAGCTTATCCGGGAAGTACGCCAACGTTTAAAGTCATCTTCAACAGACGTGGTCGGGGTATAGCTCATCACCACTTTAATAACATGGTGATAACTAACACCCCATCCACCTTTCACTCACCATGAAAATTCAAACATACCCATAGCAACTGAACTATGAAAAGTGAACGATTCGCTCGGCTCATTTAACACCGCGACACTTTTGGTTATGCACCACTCAGACAACGCTTCTCTCCTTATTTGGTTGCATAAGCCAGAAACTCGTTCTGGCATCTTGCTAAATCATAAGGGTGAGTAAGCGTTAGCATCCAGCCCCAGGATCAATGGGGTGAAACAATGGAATAGGTGGTGGGTACAATAATTATTTTAATAAAAGAAATGAAAATAAAGAACTAATCATATTTTTGTTCAACGCTTCACGCTTCTGCGGACCAAACGCCATGAATTTAGCCCTGATTTTAGCTCATTCTACAATCTATTTAAATTTCGCCGCTTCTTCATTTCATCCATCTGTTGCTTCAAAACTTTGCTGAAATTACAACTTTTATTTACTTACATGACTTTACACAAATAAACCAAAAAAATTCATTCAATATTCATATCGTCAAACCGTCTGTAGTGCGAAGGATTAGTCAAAGGAAAATAAGACTTCTTTCTCACTAGCCGCACTTAAACTCTGCAATGAGTTTTTCGTTTGGTGGCAATAGTTTAACACATATCATTTTTCTATTGTTTTCCGCTGCCGTTTATTCGCTGATAGGGAATATCTGTTAGCGTCGTCAATTCTGTTCATTTTGTGTCGCCAACTGGTAAAATGTGCAACAAAATTGTAATCTTCCAATTAAGAGTGTATGTACTTTGTTACGTACGTTTACAAGGAAATTTTACTTTTCCGCAGTAATTACTATGATCATTTCAATGTTGAAATTCATATATCGTTCTATGGCCTAACACAAGTTCTACATAGTTTTTTTTATTCAATTTTGCGCGCTTGTTGCTGTTTGCCAGATGTGGCTTGTTTATACCAAACAAATATTGGTGTCAAATATACATGCTTAGCCTTTTGGCGAAAATCAACTGTACCCCCGAAAAACAAGGCAATAATCATGCCAAGGCCAATCATGGTATCCAGCTTAGACGATTGCCTCTATGAACCAAAGGTGAGAGCAAAACTGTTCAATCACAATTTTGTGCTAAAACAAGGCGATTAGTTTATGAAAATCACAAGTTGAAGTGTTAAAGAACAGAGAAAATATAGAGCTTTTAACTAAATATGTATATTTGCAAAAAGGAACAAATTGAAGGTAAATTGTTGCTGAATTTTTGAATGTTTGAATTATTATATAATACGATAATAAAAGAGATTGATAATACGATAAAAAAAGATGGACCAAGGAGCTATTTATTTATTATATATTATTTGGCGTTTTTGGAATAACACCCAGATATCAAAAATAAGTAAAACAAGTCGGAAAAATCAACAGAAAATGAAAAGTTTATAGAAAGAATTCGCTATAAATTTAAATTGTATGAATTAATTGTAATGAGGCAAGTATAAACGAATATATATTACTTATTTAAAGTAATGTTATTTTTATTTTCAGTCTTTAAATCAATTGAAGTCTCAAGTCAACAATTGAACATATATTTGTTAAATTCAGTGGAATCTAACTATTATGTTATATAATTTTTTTTTTTTTAGATTTTAATTCATTTGCTAAATTGTTTAATTGTTGTTTAATTGTAAATAGATTGTAAATAGATTGCAAAGAAAGAAAAACCTTTTTTTTTTTGAATACTTTAGAGATCATAAATGTGGTTTTCTTGTCATCATCGTTTATGGTGAGTAATTATGTTTGCGAATATAGATTTAAAATTATTTTTGCAGCTTTGTTAACCAATTAGAACTTGCCTTGCAATTATAAGTCGACAAGTATATAAACGTTTTGTTTACGTCAGCATATTTCCAAACTCTAATGTGTCTAAATAATAGTTATTAGTTGCCTATTCGTTTCTTCTTTAGGGTTGATAAAAATGAACTTTCACTCACAAAAGTCCAATGTGGTGTCACCGCCTACACAGCACAGGCCTTGTATAAAGTAGTTCGTTCCACTGGCACTGAAAACGCTAAATAATTTTATATTACGTTATTTATTTATTTATCTGGTTTTTTTACAATATACGGCTAGATGGAACTTTTGAGGAAATTATTTTATTTCAGATTATCAAAATTTCATAAAATACACTTTTTTGTGAACGTTGTCCATCTTTTATCATACTCTACGTATCTATATCCTTCATGGTTGGTAAGGTAAATAATTCTTCCGTTGCTTAATAGGCTACACTGCAGAACATACAATACTTAAATGTACACGATGTTTTCTTATAAATGGTTTGGGAAACTCTCTCGACTTGAACAATAAATTCATATTGAACTGCTGCAATGTGCGTTTTTAGCAAAGAGTGCGCTGACAACTTCAAAATGAACTTGGTCATTTAAGTCTACACTTCCAAGTGTAGTGAAAACACAATAAAGATTTTCTTGTTTCACTTTAATTCTCACTTTAACTCTGACTTTAATTCTGACTCAACTGAACTGTGGCCAGTATCTTAAGCAAAATAGTAATTTTAATCTGGGTTATTATTAAAGTTACATATAATGTGGGTTATACTTTAAGTAGTTTATCTTAACTAGGTTATAGCTAGATTTACATTATGTGGAAATTTAAGAAAGTGTAAACTTAGTATAAGTGATTAATAAGATTTCGATAATGCTACACAAGTACATTTTTTAAAACATGAAGTAGGTCTGTGCCAATCCAGGACAAGAGAAATGTATTCTGCTTTTCCACACAATTTACAATAAAATGTTGTAAATGTGAACCTCAGTTGTCATTTTCTTCGTAAGACTTGCCACAAGCTTGCGAAAGAACCTACATACCGTTACCCTACGTAATCAGCATGTCGGTTTGAAATTGCTAATATAGAATTGAATAGCCATCGCCCGATACCAGGTATAGATCACCTTTCATAGCTCTTTCGGCAGACAACTCATCCAATTTTTATGCAGTCTTTATACTTTTACAGTTTTGCTTTACGGACAGAGACGGAAAACTTTGCAGTTTTCCTATCCGCATATGTGTTTCTGATATATATAATATATGCAACCTCAAACGACAGGCCATCTATTTGCGAGCTAAGGGCTTCTACAATTTTTCCTGTTGTCGTAATTTTATCCACAATTTCTCTTTTCAGTTGGCCTCGACCTTCTAATAGGTCTTGCGCAGCTTCAAGAATATTTCACCGTTTCATCTCTTTCAGATCTTTTTCATACTATCACCGAGTTTCTTCAAGTTGATATTGCCACTGACCTTTTTCAGCATATGACTATTGCTCATGTTTGTAGCTTTCTGGTTCACAATTGCTTCCGCTTTATTCAGTTTTAACTTACTTACACGTTGCGTAGCTTTCCCTACTACTAGCCGTGTGTGTTCTCCGCCTCTGACCCGTTCGATGCCAATATTTTCCCTTGATTACTGTTTTTCACTTTGTTCTCTGGGTGTGCGTTTTATTTTTTTTCGGTAGGATATAGTTTGATATTTCCCTCACCCCATGTCCGTTTTGGAATATCAAATTCCCTTTTTGGAACTCGCGAGGCTTGGGGCCTACTGCTCTTTTTTGCAAGCATAGCAATTCCGTGAAGCACTAATAGGTCGTTTATAAGCCCCCGTGGGTCGGTGGTTTTGCACACCACAGCCACGCATATTAATCAGTTCTTCTATCTATCTCCCGTCTCTACCTCATTTCCAGTGTTTTAGAGTTTTGCCGGATTTTCTTCCGAGTGGATCTGTATATCCCTGCGTGTATATACGTATATATGGGAGGGCAGGAGAGTGGAAATGTGTGTGTGCACTTTTATTGTGCACTTCTGCTTTTGAAAAATTTGAAAAATTTTTAACGATAACGCAAGGCTACGTTTTTGAAATAATCGCAATGCCTTCCGAAGAACGGTAAACAATGGAGAGCTAAATAGCGAACAGTAAAACAAATTAAGTAACGTTGTGGAGAAACACAGAGAAACAAGACTCAGTAATTAAGTGGCAGCCGATGAATCAAGGTCTAAACCCGTTAAGTAGAAGTGGTCAAGTCAATCCGTAAAATCGCACAATCGCAGACTCTCTGTACTTACTTTCACTAATTCTTTATACTTAATTAATCGAGAATCTGAATTTTACTCAAAACTTGACTCATAAGACAAAACTCATAGAATGTTTACTTGTGTTTCGAACGACGTCGACCCAACAGGGCAACCGATTTCACACTTTCCTGAGCAGTTGAATTTTTCAATTTTTTAGTGGGCCACGGCTCTAAACGGCTTGAATAGCTCGTAATTGTATTTATATTGGCTAAGTTTTGTGGTACTAAATTTTCTGGAGCAACCTAGAAAATCTATCATTGACCTAGCTTTACTTAGGCAGAACTCAACAAGCAGGATAAAATCGAATCTTTGGTCGAATAAAACCCCGAAATCATTGAATGAAGTCTACGTTTTGTGGGTTTCCTCAATTTATGAAACATTCGGTCTTCTTCCCTAGGATAGCAAAACGTAATTGTTAGATAACAATTAAAATTTTATAACGACAAAAACCAAGTAATGAATTCATTTATTAAGTCAAAAACAGTATATAACAATTTTTTATTATGCAAAACCAGGAGCTTTTGTGGTATCCTGTCTATACACACAAAGACTTTTGGCAGGCTTGCACAATATGCACCTAGATTGAAACAAAATTTGATGAATGTGGTTTTCGCACTGGGAGCGTGCGAATTCTCCACTTCACGCTCAATGGGCTTGAGTATTATTAACAATGGGCTTGAAGTAGGAAATCCTACACCGGAGGTAACGCATCCTTGTAGGATGTTCAAAGTACAAGTTTACAAACACACATCAAATCGAAGTATACACTAGCTCCAATCAAAATGGCTGCACGGTCTGAGTTGTAAAATAAGAGGACTGTTAACGGCACCTTTTTCAGTATATTACAGCTACTTAGATTAGAGGTGATACTAGGTTGATAATGCGTTTGTACAACGACAGCTGACAGCGAAATTTAATAACTTCTATATTTCGATTTTAGATTTCGACAAAATTATCTGCAACGAAACTACTGTCTCCTATGACAGGGACATAATAGATGAATTTTGACGAAATTTAATAGACATGACGAATCTAAAATGGAACGACAAGGTACGAGTAAACCATAATTAATTTTCACTTACATCGCTGCTGCCGTCAACGGCCCATTGGGGGATAGCGAAATTTTCTGAGGCGGAGTGGTAGTTGAGTACGACCAAGGAGGTTTAGATTGCGAATTTGTACAAATATCAGTGTGTTTCCCTTGGCAATGACGGGAACGACCAGATTTGCAGTTTTTCATTGTAGTGCTCTTGGGAGGCGCAAAATGTATGTGGAAAAATGATTAGGCGATTTTTATTGGTGATTGCATTTTTTTTTTTTTAATCGAGGAGTTGGGATTTTGTGTTGCGAGTGATTAGTCATGAAAATGGAAAGAATCTAAATCTGAAGAATCTAAATCTAAAGAACTGTCACAAAAGTTTCTTTTTCTTCTCTTGTGCAGTTTAACAATGACGCAATGAAATTTTGGCGTATTAGCAAATTGGCAAACTATGTTCTGATTTTAGTTTGTAGTCATCAGTCTATTTTTTTGAATTTAAAAAAAAAAGTATAGAATAATTTGGAAGAATTCCTTATTTTTTTTATGAAAAGAATAAAATTACCTTTCACGTTTTATAAGATTGTTCAAGTCAGCAAGTGCATTAAATTAATATCGTGTTAAAATTGTTTCGACTTTCGTTCAACCAGATTTCCTGATCTAAATCCATGCGATAAGCCATGTAAACATAAAATGTTTATGACACTTAAGATGCAGGTCTATGGATGAGCACTGTCATTTGAGCACTGTCTTACAATCAAATCGATATTGAAAAAGTGAAAATTTTATAGTCAAAGCCGGCGAGTTTCCAGCTTCTCGACGAGCCCTTAAATCAGCAACCATTTGGTTTTGTGTATGTTCAACTTTTTTCGCCATCTTTTTCCCGTTTTATCATTACGAAAAATCGTCTATATCAAATTCAGCAGCTCTTACTACATCTGTTTTGATAAGTTCACGTTTGCAGAGGCATCGTAGTTCCGAAACCCATGATGAGTATTTAAAATGTTAGCGTCGCAGCGGTGGTATTTGTTTACCTATACATCTTGAAAAGAGTTATTTAATTGTTTAATTTAAAAAAAAAAAAAATTTTAATTCTCTTTTTTACTAGCAACACGAA
The DNA here is from genome assembly GCA_000688715.1 of Glossina pallidipes. Taxonomy (NCBI): domain Eukaryota; kingdom Metazoa; phylum Arthropoda; class Insecta; order Diptera; family Glossinidae; genus Glossina; species Glossina pallidipes. The sequence continues at coordinate 97,388 of KK500202.1, read as the reverse complement.
TGTACTTTCCGCGAGTTTTAAATAGGTGAGTTAAACAATATAGTTTAAGTTAGTTATTTAGTGTTAATTTTTAATTCACATTTGCCATTAGTTTTATTATACATATTGTTTATTTTAGTTATTAAAATGTTTCCTAATTTGCTACTGGCTGGCGAAGTAAGTTTACACATTACACCACACTTCCACTTACAACATATACAATTTATAAAAATTCTATAGGGCAAATTTCTCTTATGGACGGCGAGCTAGTCACATTTAGTTAAGAGCCCTTTAGGTATGCTACTTGTACATACAAGAACGCAATAACGCAAAGAGGCCACAAAAGCATTTCGATTACATGATCTTTTTGCCGAGTAAATGGTGTGGCAATTTATTTGACTGTTAATTTTGCATTTTACCTAGCGTGAGGCAAATGTTATTCAACTAACTGCCGCGCACGGATATGACCCTTAAGTTTGTGTGTGAATATATTGATGCAATCTTACGGCACTGCCTTTCTCAATACCTATAAACCTCAAACTTTCGTGATGTGTGTCTGAAAGTTAAAAAGTTTATCACAAAACGTTTTTTTAATAAATGAATGACGTTAGCTTAATTAGCTTCAACTTTTTTGCTATATCTAACTGGGAAGTGAGCTTGTTATTAAGTTCACAGTATCACGAAATGAATTTGAACCGAGTTGTGCTTTTCTTCGTATCGATTTCTTTTACAGACGACTGAAGTTGAAGTAATCTTTTGTTTAGCTTCTCTACAAATTTAAGAAAAATAATGATTCCAGATTCACCTCATTTCCTGATTTTGTCGTCGTCCAGAAATGTATTTATATCTGTGAGCTACTTCAAAATTGATGTTACCCTTTTTTCGCGTGACGTCACAATTGCATTCTTGCCTTGTGCACCAACTAATTTTTTATTGCGTTTACCCATTATGACGATATCCAATAAACGAAAGATGAAATAACGAATATTTTAGTTTCGTATATGAACGATTTAATGAACGAAATAAAACGGGCAGTATTTGTCTAATTCAAAGGTTTTTAAACCCGTTTTTAGTCACCACGGTATGCGTCACTTTTGCGTAGCATAAAATTAATGGAATTTGTCTGTCTAATTATTTTGGGTAATAAAAACTATGTTACCTACGTCGAAAAGATCGGAGACTGCAAACAGTCATTGAAAAGTTATCTAATTCGATAGTAATGGTGGCTTTCAGTCATGATCATCACTCATCTTACAGACACTCCATAGACGTTTACGCAGAAGGAGTGCAGTGCTAAAACCCTTATGAAGACAAACAAAAGAATGAAACTTATTTACCAGATGGACTTATTTTACGCCCTCTACACCTTACCTCGCCTATGGCCTCCTTCGTCCAACACCTTTATATAAGAGACGCCGAAGTTGGGTCCGATGACTCTCACAGACCACCTTTCCTTTCAATAAATAAAATTAACTTAATTTTAGTATATACAAATCCATATGGGTAGTGTGTTTTTTTATAAAAAAATAAAAAAAAAAATATTTAAATATTTGCGAAGGTTGATAAATATATACATTTTTTATTTTCCTGGTCAGTGTGACAGCACAGTATTGAGTGAAAATAAAAACTAAACTGAAAACTTATTCTACTTTTATCATCTTATGCTTCTTTAATTTCAACGGGGAGCGTGTCATTATTCTTGATAATTCATCGCAGACGCTGACGTTGCATTTTTTGGCGGATTATTCGAGAATGTGCGAAGTCGTTATTATTGATATAGCTTTACGTTTTCTTTGTTCACGTTGGTTTGTTAACTTACCTTGAGTTAACTTATATATATAGATACCTACTGTTTATTTGAAAACCATAACACTTTCAGAAATGTGATATACAAAACAAGAAAAAAAAAACCGGAGAATGGTACTGGAACTGCTTGTATGCTGCTGGTAAGTATTCTAATGATGATGGCAATCAAAAACTTTTTTGTAGAAGTGACGCTTATGCATAATTATCTCTATGATAACGATAGACTTGTTTGGTTTTATTGTATATTTACGAAAATCGCACATTTGAAAATTTGAGGTTTCATGAAAACTAATTTTTTTTCCAAGAAACAAACAACAATTACTAGAAATTTAATAGAAAAAAGGATTAGCACAAAAAATTTGGTATTGTAGCTTGCTTGTAAAAGGGAATATAAGTAGAATTTTAGCGGAGTTCAAAGTAAGTTAAGTCAAGAGAGTCGAATTGCAATCTTCAAACAGGCAAGACCGGAAAGAAAATTAAAGCGTTATAAATATATGTTCCTGTTAATAATTTGCAAATAGGTCTCCTAAGAATTGTAAATAAAACTTACAGAATTCAGTGGCAAGAACTTAATCACAATTCAGTGGTAAGAACTTAATTTCAAAAAAAGTTGAACAAAAAGGAAAAAACTATAAAACTCAGTTCGCAGTATTTCATATTAAATTGTCTCATTTTAAATGTTTAGGGAAGAGCATGAACTCTTTTAATTACTAGAGAAAATCTCAATTATTTTTAATGGGTGGAATAACTTGGAATTAAGTTAATTAATATTAGTTTTTATATAAATTATTTCTGCATTTAATCTATATTTGATTAATTGTAAGGTTAAAGAAATGGGTTCTCATACAAATTTAACTGAATTGCTTTCATTATGAAATTTCATTAATGTTATTTCCAAAGTTGTTTTCACCTGCCGCCAGGACGAATATAATCTGAGTTTAATTTTAAGAAATCTGTCTGCAAATTTATTTGCGCTTGCAATTATTTACACCGATTCATAAACTCAATCATAAATTCATTAAAATGTGTAAATATTTTGGAAACGGAACTGAAACATTTCTGTTGTCTTTACATTAATTAAAACTTTTTTTTTTTAATTATATCCAAATTTGCTTTCTAAATTGCACTGTTCAGTTAGCCGTTATGTAGAACATCTGAAGATAATTATAGATATAACGATTTACGTTTTATTATTACTATTGAATAATAAAAAGTCAGTCCAGGTCAAATGCATGCAGTGTTAAAATCAGCTGTCTTAATTTTTTGAAGATTTCATTTTTATTCTTATTCTTACTTTCAAAAAACTTGAAAAAGGAAAAAAACGTGTTTTTCCTCGAAAAACTTTTTCTTTTTCTATTCACCATTTGTGTCACACTTCTCGAAACTGTCGATTTGTCTCTGTTTTTTTTATTCCTTCCTTTATATACTCCTAATATTTTTCTAAGCATATCAGCTTTGCTCTTAGCCATTAATAGTCGTTGATGTTAACAACTTCCCACAGGATTTCAATTGCAACAAATGTTACAGTGTGTGATAAACATTATCCTGGCCGCGAAAGGTAATATATGAGCTTTCAATTCGGGAAAATCATTGGAAATTGTTACACGCAAGTTGGTTTAGAAAATGACCTAAATCGGCCAAAGTCCGTGCCTGCAGTACAACATGAACAGTGCAACGTCCGCGTACATAAGCCGCAGCGGGTTCGCTTGTCAGCTTTTGTCATTGTAAATATGTGAAGGTAACGATCAATCCAATTATGAAGGAATATGGCTAATGTATTTTTCCGTCAAATGCATTAACTATACTTACTGTTGCTAAGACTACATTGATAAGAAGTATGTTAAAAGCCTGCCTATGTAAACAAAATATATAAGACTTCGTGTACTAAAAGACGTTCACTGTGTTCGCTTGCTGTATAATTAATGAATGGAGGAATCTAGCTTTTTTACTACTCAATGTATCACGAAAAAAATTTATTAAATATAGGAATACTTTAGTTACGTACCGCAAAATTGTTAAAATTTAGGAAAGAAAAGGAAAAGTTATTAAAAGTTAAGCATGAATGACGTTAAACAAGTTGTAACAGGGGCAATTTATAGCTGGGGTTTCGCTTAGGGGTTCGAAGAAATTTATTGGGTAAATTAACCTTTGCATTTTTGTGTTAAATCAAATATATATTGGCGGAATCCAAGAAGAGTACAAAATGGCCTTATCTGCGAAGTTACTTCGTAGGGCAAGAAAAAAGCTACACGTATTTAGTGGGCAGTCTCGTTTTCTTTTTACTGAAGAAATATGACCCGCGTTTGACTGTGTTGCGAAGATTGTTAATGTTGTACGGCAACCTGCGTGAGTTATCACGTTGAGGTTACCAAATGTTTTGTGTTTGATATTTATTCATTGGCGTGTTCAACATGGACACTCAATAATAAAAATGGGCACTGTGTTTTGTACAGTATACCTTGCGGACAATAGGGTCAATCGGTAGCCTATTCGGTTGGCATGAACCGACCAGACGATGCGTCTTGGTCGTACCAACTTGTTTGGGTGGTTCTTCCAGCACTTGGAACTTGAAGAGACCGCCCAGCTAACAAAAAGGGTGATCAATGTGTTTCACAAAGACGAGTTTTATTAATAAATTGTGAATATATAAATTATAATTCTTATAAACTAACTTAGAATTATAGCGCATTAATTAATGCATAAAAATGATGCACTTGCATTTTTGCGTTTCTTGACTCCAAAGAATATGAGGAACTTGAAGTGTGTCACAAAAATGCAATATAGGCACATTAATATAACCAAGGACGACACATTTCAAGATTATGCAATTTTATAATGTCGTTGTCTGTGGTCAGTTATGCCAAGCAGATCAACACACAAACATGTATGCGCCAATGCAAGTGCATGCATAAGTAAACGTTAATGAGTGCACATTCAATCAAACGTGAATGTGCAAAGCAAATGAGATATCGACTATAAATGTAATGTATTCGAAATAAAGTAAATATAAATGAATATACTTATTTATATTGAATATAAATGTATACATTTAGAATGATCTTAGCATAATATAGATACTTAGACTAAACAAAAATGAAACAGTTATGTGTACGATCTTTTAATTTTTAGTGGTTCGGCAGGCAGTCTGCCGGGTCGCTAAAGGTGTAAGGTTCCTATGCTGCGCTTCGGTGACGCCCATAAGGTAATGATGGAGGAGAGCGCCTGATACCTTAAGAACCTTGTTCCGAAGGTAACGAACTACAAGGTTCTGCAAGGCTGGGGTATCCTTTCGGACCAAAAGTCTATAAAGTAATGATGCAAGAGCACGCTATTATTTTAAGGACCCCGTTCCGGACGGAGAATACCTAACCGGTCCGGAATCATCGGTTACTTACAAAGCTAGGGTATCCTCCCTGATCGAGAGCCTATAGGATAATGGTGCGAAACGCATTACCCATTCCCGGACTCCGGTCCGGACAGACAATACCTAACTCTCAACCAGTGGTTAGCGGCAGGGCTAAGGTATACTTTGGGGCCGAGAATCTATAAGATAATGATGCAAGTGCACACTGTTATCTTACGGATCTCTTTCCGGAAGGACAGGACAACAAACTACTACTACTTGTTGACTGCTTCTGAACAATTAAAAGAGAGATCGTTGTTTGCGCGCTGATTTTATAACTATTGGCCGCCACACCAATGCTTACTCTTCTACGTACATGCTAATGTTTACCTGAGAGAGTAACTTACGGAAAGCTATATTAGTACTTATATAAAGCGTTGCAAAACGAGGACATGCAGCGTTGCATACAATTTTGAGTGAAGATAACAAGACAAGAGGTTTAAATGTAACAATATAGAGTTTAATGAGCTTAACTAGAGTTACATATAGGTTAATTAATTTTGATATACATTGGCATAAAAACATTACAGGAGGCTACGGTTCGTCATTAACTACTACACCATGCTCTAATTATTCACATAACGACTATCTAAGACAACGCGTTATGTAAAAGGCGTAGGGAATTCAAAATCTAATCCTATAAACAATCGTAAGATAGAAACTTATAAACATTTCCATAAATATTTGTAAGGCGTAAAAATTCGGAACTAAAAAAGTCTACTTTAAAATTTAAAACGGTATTAAATTATACTGCTATCCTGTATGGACTTTAAAAGAAAACCTTTCTATGAATCAAAGCATCTCTCCATTAGTATCATTGGAATTCTTTTGACGACAACCAGCATAAAGTAAGCTTGGGAACCGTTCTGCGTATTGATTGATTATTTATTTATATTATTTAACAACATTTTACTTACAACTCAAAAGATTGAGGTTTTTTTTTTACTTCTGTTTGCGAGTAAAACAATTGCTTCAGATTTTGTTTTGTGCTTCATTTACGGCTGCTTTTTATGATAACGAGAACTCTGAACGTCTCATTTGACAGTTAAGAGAGAACTGTTTCGCGATTGTTGTGCATACATAATCAAAAAAATTATATATATTGGGTTGGCTATTAACTAAAAATAGTGGGTGACAATATCATACATAATGCAAAATCACCCGAAAAATAAGAACATTATGTAAGTTCTTCGTACGTAATTATCCTACCGAATTTTGCGTATATCATGCACAATACAATACGCAGAAATAGTTGAAATAGTTGAATAGTAAAGCAAAAACATACGGTTTGAAGGAATGAGCGCATGGTTCAAATTTGTTTAGATAAATGTTAATGGAGTGCAAAATTAATAAAGCGAAATTTTTTTTAAAACTTGATTGTAAATGCGTATAAGTTTTTTCACACCAAAATTGAAATAATAATAAAACAACAAAACAAACTGTAGTATTCATTTAAATTGGAAAACGGAAAAATTAACGTCGCCATGATCTTTTCCCTTTAGTTATTCTGTCTTCTTTTCTTCGTCTTCCCCTCCAATTCTTCCTCTTTATCGGCCTATTAATTTAATTCAATTTCAATTGATTTAATGAAATGGTTCTGTTTGACTGTAACAAATTCCCCACCCTCCGAACCTTATAAAAATTGCTTCCGAGTTCATTGGCGAGAAGTATAACAACGAATGAATAATGAAAAGAGACTTATGCAAACTGAAGAGTTGCTATGCCGAGAAAATAAAAAAATTGTATTGTTACCAATAACACTGCGCTAAATTCCAAGCAATCAGACATTGACGAATAAAGTCTTAGAAATTTGAAAAGCATTTTGCGAGTGGATGTAGGAAAAAACGAAAAGTAATCCGAGAATATTTGATAAGAAACAATTTGCATTCTCGGCTTGCTATGAATTTTTAACAACATCATTTCCAGTCATTTCTCGAATTTTAAGCATAAAAAAAATATAAAAAATACTATTATTATTATTATTATCTAAATTTAGCCAGAGAATAAATTCTAAGACTAAAGTCTTAAAAGCACTAGCATCTAGGGCTTTCGGCTTTTATTTATTTATTTAATTATTTATTTATTTATTTATTTATTTTTTTTTTTTATTAATATTATTATTATTTTTATTATTAAAAACTCTACCGCACTTGAGGTTTGAACCCACGACCATTGAATTGCTAGTCGAGACTCTTGCCTACTCGGCCACTCAGGCGGATAAAAAAATAAAAATACTAACTTATCTATGTTTCTAGTAAATTCATTCGCAAATCAATTAATTTTGTTTCTTTACAGGCATTGTCATATGCAAAGTTTAGTAATTTAATATATAGACATTACCAGATAAACATATTTGCCAGTTAGTGGTAAAAGCGTTATATTGTCGACTCTCGGGTGACGCTTCTGCTTGATAGTACTCTTTGTTCAAATTTGGCGACGTTAATTATTTGAATTTGATGGTTTGTTATAAGCATATTTCGATATTCGGAATTTTATTTACCGTCAACTTATTCAATTGCCGGTAATTAACATAAAATCCATCGGTACCATATATCGTGCTTTGTAAAAAAGCAGGACTCGGTATAATCTGCGACTGATAGAGGGGTAATTTCTGTATCAGGAAGCCCTCCTATCAAATTTGACGTTTTTTTTTTTTGGAGTGCGTTTCTGCTGACGACTATTTTGCATATTCTTCATCAACGCATATATTTAATTAAATCAGCCACCAGTTTTATTGCAGATAGTTTCAGTTGATAAAATCTTCATTGCTTGTTAATACTAGATATTTTTTTAAGTTTGTCAACTCCAAAAGAAAAATCTCCATATATCTCTGGCATGTTTCTTTCAATTGCTCAGAGACAGATGATATTGAAATGTTGAGTCTCTTTACTGAATACTTCCGACAAAAGTTTTCAACTTCTAATTCCAAGTCAACTGTCAACTACTCGTATCCGATATCTAGCTCGGCTTTGATTTCTCACTTGGTCATTTCAGAAAATGACGTTTAAGGACTAAAATACAGTTCTGCGCCTGGACCTTATGGGATTCTATCATGTATACTTTCTTAACACATGCTTAACACATGATATGTGGTGTTATTTCAATGATTTTTAATCGTTCCTTGAAATCAGGTGTTTCCTCCTAGTTTGGAAGATTAGTTTCCTTATTCCAATTCACAAATTTGGAAACAGTAATCACGTTGGGACTTATGAGGGTATCGCCAAGTTGGATGTCTTGTCTGGACCTAAATTGTTTGAGCGAATTGTTACTCAGCATTTAGCTTTTACTACCAAATACTGCATTTTTTCATTCCAGCATGGCTTTCGGAAAGGAATATCTATTGTCACGAATCTCTTAGAGTTTACTTGCCTTGTTTTTAAGGCTATATACAGATTTTGATTAAGAGTTTGACTTCGTTAACCATAACTTATTGACGTTCAAATTTTATGCTTCTGGCTTCCCTTTCTACCTAGTGAAATGGATGAGTTCTTATCTGCGTAACACGTCATTCAATATTCTGTTTAACTTCTTCATCGTCTCGTGTGAATTAAATTTATACATTAATAATCTCCCCTCGGTGATTAAATCCTGCCAGATCTTAATATACGCGGACGATGTTAAACTGTTTTCGTCCTTCTCCTTGAAATAGCAATCGTATCAGCTTCAAACTGACTTAAATAATTTGGTTACATGGAGCTCGTTAAATTTTATGAAATGAATGAAAGTTTTCTTTCTTAAGAAAGTAGTCAGTACTGCCTACTTCATTGAGTCACACAAGTTGAAAAACGTTGATTCGTTCACCGATTTAGAGGTAGTATTCGACCAAAGACTACTTTTTAATTTCCATTTTGAGCTCTCTTAATCTTTAAATAAAGATTCCATTAAGAGGTGGTCCAAATAGCTGAAGTATCCAGCTCAAAAAACCAATACACGTATTTAGTTAAACTAATGCTTGAGTATGCCTCGGATGTGTCGTCTCCTTCCTATAAATGTTATGGAGATTCAATTGAATCAGTTTAAGATCTTCGTGTTTGCCGTTAGAAATTTGGGTTGGGACCCGCTTGTCTCTTTGCCTTCTTATGACAATAGGTTGCTTCTGTTATCCTCACCGTCACTTGAGAAACATAAATTTATTCTTGTTGTCTCTTTCTTAATTAAGTTAATTAATGGCACTATCAATTCGCCCACAGCACTTGGTGAGATGAACCTTAATGTCCCTAATCGCTTCTCTAGGCACTTTGTTTTTGTTAAACTTAGTGAATGTAAGTACACTAATGAGCTGTTTAATCCGTTCAGAGTTATTTGCAGAAACCAAAATAATGTCTATCACTTAGTCTCAATATCGGATTCCTTAAAGTCTATCAAAATAACTGTGCTTAATACGCGCACTTTGCCTATGTCGTATATAAACTAACTTTTAATCTTAATATCTCATTATAATTCGAGAATTAATTGGTGTTGTTTACTGTATCGATTGCCAAGCTTTTGCGTGTTTGAGATGGGTTAGAGGTTCACTTGCAATTTGGTTCTGTGTAGGTTATGGGTGGGCCTCTGTGCTACTAGTGTACATCCTGTTTTTCTTTTCTTTTTTTTCTTATTTGTTTATACATGAATTATTATTTTCTATTACTTTGTTGTAATATGAATACGCAATAGACTACGTGTTCGCAAAGTCTAGAGACTGTTATAGAGACTGCGGAGGATTCCGTGTGGGTGTAGCCTATTCTACTCGGCTTCAATGGGCCAAATCTTTATTTATCTTTATCTTTCCAAGTTTGTCGGCTAGAAAAGTCCCTGATAATATATTTGCGATTGAAACGCAGCTTGTATTGTTGAGATCCAGAATGATTCTTCCTTTATCTATCATTTCCTAATTATACTTATTTTCCAGTTTCTTATTGTTCTACTTAAGTTGATGTACAAGTTACTTAATTCTGTGGTCAGCAGAGTTGTAGATTTACAAATTAGGTTATTGGGAAATGCAATTCCAAGCGATTTGAAGTGTGTCACAGTTTCTTGTTTTATTTTGTTAATAAATTTTGTTTACTATTTTGATTTGTAACACATTACAAGTGGATGTACATCTGCAACGTTATGCAATCACACTACAATTTAATTATAATTATTATTATTTTTTTCGTTACTTCTTCCTAGTTTTTAATATTACTTAGTATAAGATTTAGTTTTAAGAGTCAATTGAATGTGACTGTTCATTTATTTGAATTGAGTAATGTGTAGGTAAATAAAAAAGCGTAAAATAAAATAAATCCATTTGGGAAAAACGCTTTCCTTCAGAAAAGCGTTCAATTTCCGAGTTATATCCAATGCAATGATTTTGCATTATACAGAGAGGTGGTCACATTTAAAATGATTCTCTTCATTGCTCTTCACATGCGTTAGTTACGCTTTCATTGATGACGACAACTTTATCGATAATTAATTTCAGATTTTTATTAATGAGGTCGGCTTGTCTAAGCAGGAAATCGATAGATAATATTTCATTTTTGGCGAAATATAACGTAACGAAAGTTAGTTTTCACTAGTTGATAGATTAGTCATTTATTTGACTTCTGAACACATGCAGCAACACTTTTGACTTATATGTGCATATAAAACCATTCACATTTTGCGTTTATATTTTCAGCGAATGATTTTCATATTAAGCTACGTTGGCTGCGCCTGTCGTACGTTTGCTTTGAAGTGCTTATCAAAATAGTATTAATTTTCGTCACTGTGATGGCAAGAGTGTTAAATAAAAGATAGTTATAGAGGAAGAAAAGTTGCTGATAAAGAAAAGAGAGAAACAGATTTTTGGAAATCTGGCAGCAATGGCAAAACCTTGTTGTTAGACAAATTTATAAAAAACGTTGGATCGTGTATATGCATAGCTGATACTGGAAAGTAATCATGCAGGCGACAGTCACCAATAAAATCTAATCATGTAAGCAAATTTGCGGGTGATGGTCATCAAAAATGCTCTCTGAGTTACGTCAAATCTGAAGACAATAAAGTTGCTGTCGCTAAGAACAAATTTGCATTAGCATTGAATATAAACCAAGAAGAGTTATCACAAATCTATGTTTAAATTTGCGTTTGCAGAAAAACGGCTGTAAAACAAAAATATAAAGAGTTGTTAGAGAATCGATTTTTTTTTATTTTGAAAATTGAACTACCTCCGAAATTAAACTTGCGAATTTGTGTAAATTGTGAAGAAAAAAAAAAAAGTTTGGTACAAGTGTAGTTAAAAGATTTGGAAATAAAACTTTCGGCGCTGTGGATCCTATGGACCCTGAATGCAGATACTAAGGCATGAATTTACTAGAAATTTGGTATTATGTAAGTAATTGAATTTTTTGTTTCATAGTAAACGACCAATGTAATATTTTTACTATATATTACAGCTAGTGGACCTGTTGATGGAATGCATATATGCTTTTCAAAGCGGAAAAGGAAGCAATTTTCATTAATCGGAAAGGAAAACACACCCTATACCTAGTGGCGGTAAGTAAAGTGAATATTTGTTTATTAGCAAGCCCTTTTTATGTACATAAATATGAACATTTCTTTCTAGATGACCAGCATGAAATGAAAATCATGGCAGTCAATTCCAAATTTTCTTCTCATGATTTCCATAATTGACGACGCTCTCCAATAAATTACCTGGAATACCATTGGACTGGGCATGATAGCAATGCTTGGCTGCTCTGAAAGTTGTAAAGAAAAATTAAAGCGCCAAAACTTACATCTTTCTAAGTTCTTTGTCAGGCGATGGCGGATAACCCCTAAAGCTGACGAAGAGTAGAAGAGCTGTTGCAGCGTAAAGAAACTGTGAAGACTAAGAATAGGTTGTGTATCGTTGTGTGTGTATTAAATAAATATTGAAGATATTACTTCCTGTATTAATCACGTTATATATTTTGAGTTCTTCAATTTGTTTAAACGTCTTGTCTACTGGACTAGCGTTTATATTTTTCGGACGAAAAAAGCCAATATTAATGAGAGCCATTGTATCTTCCGATTAGTTTTAATACCTCGGAAAGAAAAATTATGTGGAAATTCAAAAATATCCAAGAAATTATAAGGAAAACGTTGAATAGTGCCTAATCTTGGATTAAGAACAATAAACTAAAATCTAAAGAAAATATAAGAAAAATACAGTGTGGTCATCATATAAGCGTAATGAATTAGGTGATCGACGGCAAAAAAATCTAATCATGTAGGCAAATTTGCTTGCAAGCATTGCCAATTGCGCTCTCTCAAATCTGACGACAATAAAATTGCTCCCGCTAAGAACAAACTTGCATTAGTATTGAGTATAAATTAAGTAAAGTTACCACAAATCTCTCTTTTAGAATTGCGTTTGTAAAATTAAGCTGCAAAAGAAAACCGTAAATAGCTGTAAGAAAATGAATTATTACTCAAAAAATTAAAAAAAAAATTAAGTGTGTCCGAAATTACATTTGTGAATTGTGGACAAAAAGATATAAAATTTTGATAAAGGTAACTACAATTTTTTTGTTAAATATCAAGGGAAATTAAGCAATGTTGACCAGTGTATATTTCCAGCCCAATGTATCGTAATTTCCTTTTATGCTCGTTCATTGAAGAGGAGGACAATGACATCCGCGAGGCAGAAGAAAGGATCACTGTGAGACGATCGAGAAGAGGTTTGCGAGATGGAAAGACCCCCTAGCGTCACGACAAAACGAAGTAAATTGTTTCTAATAGTTACAAAAGATGTAAAAATATATGCTATGTCATTGTTTGTAAATTTATGTAGAAGCTCCACGTTTCCAAAGCGGCTTTTCATTACATCCTGGAACGGTATTAGTAGTGGTATGAGGAGTACAAATATATTCCGTCGGTATTGCGCTTAGCGAGTAACATTGTGGAAAGATGCATTGGTGTGTAAAAATGTTAATATTACAATATTTAGTATTTCAAAAATCTAACTGTAAGTTTTGAGTATTTATATAGGTCGCTGGCGTATTGCACAAGGAGAACGAAAGAGCTGTTACAGCCCAAAGAAGCTGTGAAGACTCGCAAAAGATGGTGCAGCGCTTCACCACATTTGGGTCCACTACAAAGTGGGAGAAGATCATTTGAATTCTGCGGCACTCCAGGCTACCTATGACGGTAATGGTGTTGATGTTTGTGGGGAGACACCACGATTGAGGCAGTTGAGTCAACAAGTTACAGGACTGCTGACACGTTTATTATAAACATAACAATCTTAAAAATATTAATAATTTTCGAATTTGTAACTCGCACGAAAATTTATAAAGGTTAAATAAATACTGAAAGTAAAATTATTTATATACTGTATATTCTCTTTATTTGTTCATATATGACCAAAAAAGAAAAAAAGTATTTGTCATACGGGGATGGAAGAGAAAATTTAACATAATGATGAAGAAGAAATCATTTATATGAATTAGTCAATAACAATATATTATAACAGAACTGTTAACATTCTTTTTTATTGAAAATCTTGTAATGTATTTCTATAGAGCCGAGGCTACATTTGGTGCCGCCTGGCTAGCCCATCTACATTTACAAAAATAAATTATAACTAATTTTCAACATATCGAGATTACTAATGGCGTGACGTCACATAACAGTCTTACAGTTCGTCGGTATCGTTCCCCTGTCCGTTAGTCTGCGTCTATGTATTTATAGGTCCTTTAAGTCGCCGTCCGTGATTACATCCACACACACACTCACTTACTTACCCCATCTCCTGAAACCTTCTCTTCTACTTCATAAATGTCATAATGAACATAAATTATTTTTATATGTACATATACATTTTTTTAATTTAAACTATTCGTTTAATTTTTTTAATTAATTCCTCTTCTCGACAGATTTTTTACTTGGTGTGATATTCTTCTCCTTTCCCGTCCTCACATGGCGGTTTCTTTACGATATTGCTACATTTGTATTCATTTAAAAAAAAAGTACATTTCAGACTGTTCACTCCTTTTTTTTACATTAATTTGTTCTTTTCGAAACTATCATTAAATCCGATTTCTTGATGTTCATATCTTTCTATCTTCTTAGAGCTTCTTAGTTTAGGTTCTTATTATTTCTATGTATAAATTTAGCACAAAATTACAGCAAATTACCAAGAATTCATAAAATATTTATGGTATTCACAGTTTTAGGTCTATATTCGCATATGTACGCATATGCGAATCAAACTTTGTATTTTTTCTTTTTTTTCTTTTATAAGTATATAAAATTTCCGTTTTGCAAATTGCACGGCTTGTAGTTAAAGGAAAATTCCGTAGTTATGCCTTTGGCTTACTTTCAGAGACCTTCACCCCACTATTTTGTCAATGACTTTATTGCAATCAAGAACTTTCTTTTTCAAATAATAAATAAATTATTTGATCTCTCCATTCAAACATACTTGACTTCGTCGAGATTCTGTATCAGACTCCCAATTTATTCCGAACTGCCGACTCTTTTGATCCGTCCGTATTCTCTCTTGTTACGATAATCAAAAAAAGAAACCTGCCATTTGTTTATGCAAAAGTCACTCTTATGCTATACAGGCACACTTTGGACTTTGTTGTCTTTTCACAATTCTCTCTTTAAATGACGCCGCTATGGGAGCGAAGAATTATAGAAAGAAATCTTGATTAACGGACTTCCGTTAGTACACGTAACGTAAAGAACATAGGAAAAGCCGCCCGACCCCCCTCATGTTTATACTCGGACGTTACAATCGATTAAAAAAAAATATAATAATAAACTTTTTCTTGTTCACTTTTTTCAATGGTCAAATTCCATATAATTTACTATTCATTTCATTTTGCATCCTTGTCGTTGTTTTGTACGTTTCTCTCACTTATCAATGCACTGTAACGGAAAATTTTGGGGGAAGCATTGGAGAGCTGGCGACGATGTTTAACCTATTGGGGACAATCAATTGTCTCCTAAAAAGAAGAAAACAACGGAGAAGTTTATATGATTACACCCCAGAAACTAAAGTAATATTTCTATTACAAACAATAAATAAATAAACAGCAGAAAGAGCTTAAAAAATTCTAGCACAATTAAAAAAAACTAAATAAATAATTCGGTTATTTGGCAATGTCGGTGGAATTTAGTTACTCTTGCATTCCTGTTATCCACACGTCATGGGTTGCTATCCAAATTTTCCAATATCCAAATAGAAATGTCTTCCGCTGATTAACACGCAAACCTGTGATAAATCTGGAACCTTCAAAGTAACTGATTGATTAATATAGAAATCTGCATGTCGACGTATTCCGATACCCTTGCTATATTCTTTTTGAAAGGTTCCCGTTGTCTGACTCTTTGCTATGCAATTATTTCTGCAATAGAAACAAAACAGTCTCACCCAATGTTTGTTTTGCTCATGTCATTCTCAAGAAAACATCGTTAGGCCGACAGCGCGAGTGAAAATAGGACTGGATATATAAGCGTGTATTTCTCGAAAGTAGTCTTTTTTTCTATTGACTTTGTTTCCATCATGTTTATTGGATGACAAAGTATTTGCCACTTTTTTCTTTTTAGAAAACTAATTGGACTGAACGAGACTTGGCTTGATCAAAGACTTGTCAAAGTAGAAAACACTCAGTGCGAACACGACGTACTTTGCCTGAGCTTTAATTAGAATTGCGATTAGTTTACGTTACTAATTCATGTCCACTACTTTACTTACTTGTTGATATCAATTATTATTATTATTTTCTGTGTGTTCTCGCATCCGTTTCTACATACCACGGAGGGGTAATATTTATTTCATTGATTGATAATTCATATCATTTTTCATCTGGCAATTTACAATTAATTTCACTATTTTGGTAATTAACATTGAATTTTTCGGCTTGTTATATTACATTCTGTTATAATTTACAATTATATCATGAAATCCACGGCAGAATGCTCTGGTTCATTGGACCAAATGGACGAACCGTAATCCATGATTCATGAAAAATGGGACCTCAAAATATTACCGTAGATACAATACCTTGCGAATGGGGAGTTGCGAAGCTTGTTAAATACAGACAACGTATTTTTTATTCATATATCTTCGGCCACATTGACGCTTGGTTTTTTTTTTTATTGCTTTCAATGTGTTCGATTTTAAATCCTACTGTTAAAAAAACGATTGCGCGGTATTGTGTTTGTCTTTTTGTATGAGCCAATAACTTAGGACATCTTGAGAGATTCGGTTATGAACTCTTCGTCCACCCAAAATTTGCGTACAGTTATTACCCTTCTCCACCGATAAAGAAAACAATAAACAAGATCATTGCACATATGTACAGTTTATTGTTTTTCTATATATTGAGATTAATCGCTACCTAAAGTCGCTTTTCTCATTTTGATTACGGCTCTTAAGTAATAAAGTTGTGCAACAATTCATGTGCTTTTGTTTTTCTCTCATACACACAATAAACAACGTGAAATGTTATCATTACCGAATTTAAGTTAAGGAAGCGGATGTGATATCATGTGATAAACAGTTAAAGATTAGAGATTTCTTTGCAACCATGCTTTAACAAAAGTTTCCGATTGACGCAAGTTGATTTAGGGTGACCCGCTTTTCCCAAATTTTTATCAAATACAGTACGTTGTACACATGATACATTATTATTCTAATTTATTTAGACCGAAAAAATAACATGTACTTGTACATGCCACAGCCTCCTATTTCTGAAATATCTATGAGACCATTCAGGGAGACCTTTCTCTTACAAGTTAGTCCTCAGAATGAACTTTTCGAGAATCTTACATCTGGGACTATACTATCTCGTTAGCGTCGACAAATGTGCATTTATTGATCTACCAGAGAAGGGAAAGTAATTATTGTTTTGCGAAATGTTTTTCCGGAAAATAAATTTTTCATATTAATGAAATTGGCATCCACAAACAATCTTGCGGTTTTTCTAGTGAACCAAAATTAAAACTCCTGCGCTCGCGCAACCATCGGTTCCTGTAGACGTTGCCATCGACAATGAACACATTGCATAATGGGAGTCCCAATTTTGTACCCCTCAACCTGGTGATCTCAAATTTGAACAACAGCATAATTCATACTTTAACCGTGATCTGGACTTTTCAGTTCTACCCTCACTCTTATTTGGGAGCTGCTTATTGGGTTCTCGTAGCTGGTCTTGACATATACCTGCGAATAATTGTACGCTTATCACTTTTCAATATCCTGCCCGTCACAGTGGCCTGAGCCTACTATCGTAACTGTAAAATGGCACTCATTTGATCGAGCATGAGAGTGAAGGAGATTATAAATTATACACCACTCACACTTCTATCGACCGAACCGAGTTCTTAGACTGCATTATTTGCAGACACGTAACTTGATTGATTTCGAGCTTTTTGATGTTTACTCTTTTAGTTTTTCGACTTAACAAGTAAGCAGGCTTGGGAATAAAAAAATATATATTGTTAACAAATAGGGTGCCCTTCCGGTGCAGTTGCGGGACGCGCTAATTAAATTTAAACTTACTTCAGCTACTTTCACAGAAACCTTTATAAATTAGGCGATTCCACGGAACGATACGAATCCTCTTGTCAAAGGAGCGATGGAGGGATCCTACAAATGAACGGCCAACAATTCGGGCGCCAGGAAGGAAGTGCAGTCTTTTCGGAGAACATTGTCAATGCTCACACGGCTGGTCAGAAAAATACTTCTTGCTTTACATGCATTTTCTGTAGGTTTTGAAACAAGGATAATTAGCTTGGCACATACACTTCCGTTAAAAATTGTTCAGGGTATATCGCACATTAAATTACCAGATTAAAAGTCGGATATCGTTGTAGCGTTCATAAGTAGCTTTCCATATCTGCCTTTTATTCTCTTTTTTTGTTTATGCAATTTTTTAATTCCAAAATACACATTTCTTTTTGTTGTTACCGATTACTCAACCATCCCCTTCCTATGTATGTTTTTATCTCTGCGTCAATTGCTTTCAAATATTGCTCCCAAATTTTTTTTATTATTTTTCTAAGCAAGCCTTCTAGTCAGTGCAACCACCAACAACCAACATTCACTGTCGCAAAGCCGCCACATTTACAACCTTTTACCTTCCTTTGAACATTCAGCTTTTTCCGTAGCTCCAAGAGCTTCTGGAGTTCGTAGTAAGAAATAAAAAGCAAGATTTATGCGATTTCAATGAATTGTCAGAAAATCGATGCAGTTTAGTTTTGAACATTTTCAAATTGGCTGATATGTTATTCAATATAAAATAATAATCTGTTTAATATAAGGAAGCCAAGTAGAGACCAAATGATAAAAGAGGAAAATACATAAGAAATATACATACAATAAATATATAATAAAGCAACAAAGTAATACATCTTTACATTATTATAATTTCTTATATTTCATATACAGGGTCATTCACCAAGGGTGCCGCTTTCATCAAGTCAGCCAGGCCGGATACTCATAGCTTGACGGATGGTGTTCTGGTATTCGCAGGTACTGTCGGACCTAGAGGAGATGTTGAATACGATATTCAATTTTGTAAAACTAAAGACAATTGTTACCAAAACCGAATACGCTGTTATTCTCTCTATCATGTGCTACAATTCACTTTAGACGAACACAGTAAATTTCAGTGCAAATTCTGGAAATTCTTCTGTTTCCATCGCTCACTCGGTGTAAAAACATAATTACTCTCTGAACCTCTCCATCTTTCTTTTCTGTTTATTTATTTCTTTTCACTGGAATCTTTCACGTTTTCGCTTTCTAACTCCTTGCCAACAATGTTTTTTGTCATAGGTATAAGAGATTGTACCTTTTTCAATACGCCTTCCAAATTTTATAAAATTAATTTTATATATCCAATTTTTGTCGTCTATCTTCCTTTATTGTATGTATATATTTTCCGTATTTTTCTCGCAACTTCCACATAAAGTATTTTCAAGATTTTTTGCATGTTGGGATTAAGTGGAATAAGCTTCATCAATTCCTTCATCAGTTCATGTAGTTTTTATAAGCGACGATAAATAGTTGCTTTATAGACAAAAAATGATTTATTAATAGTACATAAAAACCAGCGTTATTGTGGAGAAAGAACACAGTAAAGACACATAGGAAGAAATGAGAATAGCAAACTTGTTTTATTAAACAATATTTACAATTGGTTTATTAGTAATTTATTTAATGAAATTTATTTATTTTCCTTTTTTTTATTGCTACGAAAGTCAGGGTACTACTATCTAAAATATAGTTTGCAACGAAGACGAATGTTGATATTCGATATCCTTTTCTTCACGTATTTTCTTTATGAATTTTGATTTATATTGAATGAAAAAGGAGAAAAGAGAAGTGAATATGCGTTACTATATATTTGTGGCTTTCAAAATCCAAAAATTGACAGCTGGGCACTGATTATGATTTTCTAGTTAACTCGCTTTTATTTGAACAGCGTATCTTAAAAGACATTTGGTTGTGAGTTATGTATTGCTTTCGTCATTCGAAACTTATTTCGGAGAAAATAATGGAAAAATGGATAGAATTTCAAATTTATTTGTTTAAAATGATACAATCAAAAACAAAATCATACAAACATAAATAAGCACAAAATCGTGTGAAATTTAGATTAAAGTAATGACCTTTTATTATTTGTTGATCCTGTATGCTTTACCAATGATAGAAACAATACGTGACGACTTATGGAAAGATTGACAATACGCAATTGATCGCGAGCTTTGAAGAATTAAGAGTATTAATTAAACAATTGGAATAAGCACCCAAAAAAAAATAATAATTAGCCGTTTAAAAATTTAAAATTTTTTGTATCCGCCTGAGTGGCTGAGTAGGCAAATGGGTTCGAATCTCAAATAATAATAATAATAATAATAAAAGAATTTTGGTTTGGTTCAGCTGTTTGTAAGGAAGCAATTTCGTTTGGAATTTATTCTACTTTCAACGCTGTTTTCTCTTATAAATGCAACTGTAAACAAGCAATGCTAAAAACAAAAACTACAAAAACTAATACTAACGCAAAGCGTGACCTGTTTTCCTTACGTCTTATTTGGCAGAGATGAGAGACCGTTTCAGAATAAATTCCCGATATTTGCGACCAATTTGGGGCTGACACAGTGAAGTGTCATTTTCGTTTTCGTGTTAAAAACTACCAAGTGGTAAACACGATGGCCAGCAGCGCTACTAAATTGTTTTACAGGAAAATGTAAACAAAAAAATATGGTTTTACAACCAAAAATAAAAAAGTCAACGCAAATTTATAAGTCTTGGTTTTGAATTTTGTTCGTTAGCCTGAAATTTTGCTTTTGTCACTCTGTAATAAAAAAAAAACATTTGATCAATATATATCAACTTTAAAGTAGATGTCTTTATTGCTTGTTTTCCATTATGTCGTATATGGTAGTATAATGTGGGCGTGCAAAATAAATGGCATTGCCTGGTGAGTTTTTGAACTGTGGTTGTAAATGTAATTGTGAGTTCGGCTTTAATCGTAACGGTGCGTTAAGCCGTTTTTCGGGTAAATATTTCCTAAATAGTGAACACAATGAGCAGCCACTCCACCACATAATTTGATACGTAAACCAAAGAAATAAACAGCGAACATTTGATTTGAGACGTAACACATGAAAGCAAGGTGAACACGTGAAAAAGAACGATAAAAGAGATTTAAACGTAAATAAACTTTTTTACTGATTAAAGTAGTGAAGAATTAGGACAAATTAGGTTAAAAGAAGGAACTTGGAGTGGACCCCACCGACGCAGTTAAACAAAGCAAAAGAATTCATTTTAAATGTTCACGCTGAAAAACAGTTGCTAAATCTATATGAAAGGTTTGAATTAATAAATACGTTTAATGGTTAATTGAAACATTGTAATTACAAGACAAACGGCAATATTTCCCTCAAAATGGTCTGTATTATTCATAAACTCTTTCCTCGTGACAAAAGAACCTCTGCTCTTCTGTAACTTTGGTAATTTAGTGCAGTAAATCTTTCAAATTCATTTAAGAACATGGTTAACGAAAACAAAACTCGATTTGATATGTTGGGAAAGAATAGAAAATTAAAATCCATATCCGAGAGCACAGTGCGCAAATGTGAAAATAAACCAAAAGATTATGAAAGCGTACCGCAAGAGACTTTCAAATAATGCAAAGATAAATGTAAATAATGAAACGTGAGAGAATGTTTTATTAACACAACAGAGCAACAGACAACGCTCTGCTATTGGCTGCTATATGCTATATGCTGAGTTGCGTTGCCATTTGGCGGTATCGTTTTCACTTCGAGAAACCTTTTATAGAAAGCTGAAATTCGACCGGTTGTCGAACTTAAATAAACGGTGCGATTTAAATTCTGGTTTACTAATGTCACGATGAATAACATCTCCATCGACCATGCACCAAAATCTAGCTGCGGCGATTGACCATGTAAACTCTTATGTAACTCTAAAGTTAACTCACCGCATCGATCGCTCTCAGCGACTCTGTGTGGTTTTAACGTTTAAAATTGCGTTTCATGTATAAGATTTTTATTACTCTCGACATCATTGGCGACATACTAAGGATATCAATAACAACAATTGCCTATGTCAGAAATTCATTTTATGTTAATCGCAAAATTTTGTAATATACCGATTGTATAGGTGTAGAGCTGATATTCTTAACAACGAATTTTGGCTTGTTGTATACAGAGTTTGAATATCAATAGGTTTTTAACATGTGGTAGAAGCGCGTTAGCAATCTTTATCAGTTTGATTTTTTCGTTTTTTTTCGCTTTTTGTGTTCCTAATAGTGTAGATAATAGTATACAAAAACATTATATATATAAGATAGGCCATTTCTCTAGCAACATTGCCGCAGTAAAATTATCAAGTACTAACCCAAGGCATCCGATAAAGACAAACGATATTAAAGACCGTAAGAGAGGGACTGCAAAGGAATTGCAGTGAGAACGTTTACTGAAATTTGTACGACGAATGTGCGTAAGCCTACACTATGAACATGTGTATGCGATAGTAGGCTTATTCAATAGACTTCTGCGTGAGTGTATCCGCACCACTCTTTTCACTCCGTTGGATTTTTCTGTGCTTGGCCGTTTTTATTTTTGAAATTGATTAGGAACGTATATGCCTTATTTTCGGTGAATTAATGCTATTTTTCTACGATAAAAATTTTTCCTATTCTTCCTTCTTCCTTCTTATTATTCTTCTTACAGGGAAAATGTTAGAAACGATATGGGGAGCGGTTTGTTTGGGCGAAGATCCTTTTATGGACTATTACGAACTACAGTGTTTTTGACTGGAAAATTGAACCAGGATGTTTTGGAACATTTCTTTACTTGAATAAGAGCATCCATCCCAATAGTACACATCCTTGCCACCATGAAATTAAATATTTAACAGCTTTTCTTATCTTTGTGAAAATCCCTAGGGCTGAGTTTGAGCATAAAGCGAGCAATTATGAGGAAGACGAACGAAATGTTGGAATGGGCCGCCGGGAGTTGGAATATATTTTAGAAGATACGACAAACTAGCAATTTAATGGATAATGAGGAGTTAAAAATTAGAGGAAGTAGTTTAGTTGGGACTCAGATGCAACGATAAGTATCAGGGTATATAATTTATAAAAATGCGGTGAGGAAGTGTAAATGCGAAAAGTGTTTGCACTTAATGAGGAAGCTATACGGGGACTTGACGGACTTGCCCTAGTCGCTAATAACAAGTAAGAATTCCTCAGAAGTGCTTCATATCTCTGCTATTCTAAAGACGGATGGTTTGAAATGTGTCAGGCTCAAATGTTTTGGTTTAGGCATTTGTTTGAGCGACACATTCGTAAACAACCAGGTTTTCCTAAAACAAACGCAAAGGTTTGATGATGAGTGCAAAAAGCATCGGATCAATTATTTAAATAATTTAATTAAGGTTTTGCTTTTTAAGAATGTAAAATTTTTGTACGCAAGTTTAATAGCGATAGAATCAAGAAAGGATAAAAAATTAAAAAAAATTAACGCAGAAAATTAGGCATAATAGTGTATTAGTAATAATATACTTTTTCTTTTATAGCTTTTTTTTATCATTATTATACAAGTGCATTCCTAATCTGTTTGATTGTGTTCTTTCTTATGTATTTTATTGTATTGATTGTTATATCAGTTATCTTTTAGAAGTAGTTTTGCCCTACGAATATTCCTACATTAATTTAATATTCATATTGATTTAGTATGGTAGTGGCATGGTAACAACCATTTAAAATTATTGTTGAAGCGCATAGTGTAATACCTCAGGGGCGGTATGAAGACTTGTACACAATTGCCTAATAAATAGAATAAATACACATAGCAAATATTAGGAAAAATAATTACAATATTAATTTTTTGTTAGTAAACAGATAGAAATGGTAGAAATTAGAGAAAGTAATTGTAGTAAAAATTTGTCAATGCGTATATAAATATATAAAAAAATAATGGTAATTATCCAAATTCTGTAGAGGTAATGCTAATTATTAAATTCGATTAAGCACACTAATTGATATCCACAGCCCAACATGCTCTATACGATGAAAATATGCTTTGTCATATTTTGTTTTGGGGAATACAAATCTGAATGTTATGTATGACGCACAGCTGACATGCATGGAAATGAATATATGGAATTGAAGCTAGTTGCCGTTGATTAATGTAATTGATGTTAATAATAATTATGTACAAAGAACCAATGCATTTTAGGTTTTAGTCCTTTGCGGTCGCGCGTATAAGCGACGACAAAAAATTACAATATGTATAAGACAAGAAGTTTCCCTAGCAACATTTGCGCAAGAAAATTACCATGTCGCAATGCAGAACCTGAAATATAAACAAACGCTTTGAAAGCGCGAAAGAATATATTGAGTAAACACATATTAGCATGCTTTTGCTTAAGCAGTTATATATATGATCAAAAGCAACAGAATTTTCAATTTTGATTTGTGTTCTGTTCTGTTTGACCATTTGGCTTAATATTTTTATGTGTATATTTTTTTGCGATTCTTTTGGATAAATAATATCACAATTCTATATATCCATCTATTTACTGCCAAAAACATTTTTTTTATATTTATTCGTTCTAAGATCTACTATGTATAGTCCATTTATTGGGAAAATGTGTGCAATCTTGAAATTGAATGGAAGCATTTGAAGTACATGGAACAGCAATGCATATACAGTATAAATGTAAGATTCAAGTCTAAGAAATTGTAGCGGTGACAGATGGTGAAGGCGTCGTCACGGAAAATTGGATTTTTTTGTGAGGCTCTTCTGTTCAGCGTTGGTTTTTTGTAGTCAGTTTCTTTTTATTTAAATAACTTTTTGGGCAAAGTTGAATATTGATGAAAGTGCTGAAATTGGAAATGATTTTAATAACATTAACAAAAATAATTGTAGCAGAAGATTTTTGGTAATGAGTAGATAGATATATAGAAAAACGGATTAATTCTCCAAAAAGAAAGCAAATCTTAAAATAATATTCACATAAAAATACTAAAAGTAAAGCACAGAAAAATGAAAAATTGAAGATTGTATTGTCAGGCGCTTACAAATAATTGCTGAAGCTATTACACGCACAACTGCGCACGAGTATTTCCACTGTAGTGCGAATCACAGATCTATTCGATACGCATACTATCGCACACAAATGTTCCTTTTCTTTTTCGTCCGTTCATTAAGTAATAGTTTGCACTCCCGTGTATAATCAACTAATACCATAGCCGCTTCTCCCATCGCACAATTCTTAACACGTTCGCGGAAGTGAATGCTAAAGCATTCATTTTCGGAGTGATGAAAAATGACGTGAATGCTACAGCATTCAAAATTTAAAGCCAATTTTTGTTCTATATATAGCTATACCATTCACGTCATCCTAGTTGAAAAATATGATCTATATTGTCGTGGATGCTATAACATTCATTTCATATAACAGTTAAAATACGATGTTCTGACTACTCTTATATGTATAATCAGATTTTGGATATTACAACTAATTGCCTGTCTATTTTTGCAGCTCCATGAAATTTTTAATTTCCGCGGACGTGTTAATCTTTTATAGTTTATTTTTTTTTATTTTTCTATATTTGTTTAGAAAATTTCTTAACAATATAGTTTTTGCATTTATAATATGTTTACTTTTAAGTATTTTATTTATATATTTTCATTGTAAATTTTGTTAAATGTAAAATACACTTAAAAAACAAACTATGCAAAATATTCAATTATTCTTAGATATTTTTGTCATTTGAGATTTTAATTTTTTCATTCCAAATAAATTTGTGGAATCCGTATCAACTACGGTGTTATTTTCTGAATTAAATAAAACAAGTAAAGTTGAATAAACTGTAATTAATTTTTCATTAGAAATTTAAAAAAAGATTTACAAGAAAAAATGCGTACATAAACATATTTATGTTAGTTATAAAGAAAAAATTGTCATATACAAGCGCCAATGATTACAATTTTGATCAAAAGATTTCATGCAAATCGGATATAATATTCCTTTTTATGTGTGCGTGTCTAACATTTATTCATATATGATCATATCACTTGTATTCATTAACTCTAATTCAGTTTTTTTTATTAAAATTGAATTAAAATTTGTGTAAAACCCAAAAGGGAGCCCCCCGTTATGAGTAATTAAATTTTATTTTGTTCACTTTTTGAAGTTTTAAGCTTACTTGCCATAAGGCAAACAAGACAGAATGTTTAAAACTATTTTCTACATTCCTCAAATGAAGATATATTATCTTCGTAAAAAGGGGGGAGGAGGAGGTCTACATTCGTAGACGACTTACGTTCTGAGTAGTGGATGCTTCCTTTTCGTCTGCGATTCTTTGATTGTTTCGGTCTTTTCGTGGCTGGCGTCTTTTCAGTGTTTTTGCTAAACTGGTTATCGTGGATACCGTGTGTGTTTTTCTCTATATAATAAAAAAAAAATTGAAGACAATTGCCAGTAGTTCCCAATCTTGAGTGGTTTTTTTCAAATTATTAAATAATAAACTGACAACAAAAAGGCATAATGGCTCCGGGGCCGCCAGATAAAAACTCTGATATGTTTCATCTATTAGCGGACAAATCATCGCACAGAAAAAAAGTTAAAAATTCGGATTTTCCGGTATTACCAATCAGTACAATCATTCCGATTGACAAAAATATGTGATTATTCCTCAACGGATGGTACAATGAAAATTTCTCAAATCAGCTTTGAGAATTTCATCAGCTTTGATGATATTTTGATTTTTTCAATGTTTACGCGTATTTACCTCGTCTCTTTTTAGTGTTTTTGCAAAACTGGTTACCGCGGATACCGTATGTGCTTTTGTTTCCCCTAGATATAATGAAAAAAAAAAGCAATAAAAGAAGAGAAAAATTGGAAACAATTGATATTTTCCAATCTTTGTTTAGCGAGGGGTTTTTTTTCCCATATTACTAAACAATAGATAACAATAGGGCATAATGGCTCCGGAGCCGCCAGATAAAAACTCAAATAGGTTTCGTTTATCAGCGGACAATTCCGCACAGAGAAAAGTTAAAAATTAGGACTTTCCGGTGTTGCCAATCAGTAACGTCACTCCTTTTGACAGAAAACACGTTGTTATTTCGTCAACTGATGCTAGCATAACAATTTCACAAATCAGTCCTTTCGCTATAAAAAAAAAAACTTAGATAGCATTACAACGTATATAGAAACAATTTCGATTTTACGCGATGGTAATTTACTTGACCTCGCTAGTAACTCTCGCGCACGACGGATAACCTCTTAAAGTCAAAATCACTAGTGAATTTATATCCAATTCCCGCTAAACTACATGACAAAATTATGTACCGATTACTCTGCTGGTAACAATAAATCATTTACGCAAAATTCCTATAGCGCCTTTTTGTACGGAGGCGTTGACATGTCAACGTAACCCACCTACAACTCCCTTTTCTATGTCACTACAATTAAATAAAGTGTTTAAAATCTACAATGGGGGACTATTAATAATTTCAATGAACTCCGTACGCTCACAAGTAATTTTAACCTATTCCTCTTCTTTTAATCCTATTCCACCCAAATCATAATCTGGATACTTCGTGGATGCTGACCAAAATTCGTATTCCAAACAAGAAGTTTGTGTTTTTATAAAATAAATATACCTCAGAAACGCATTAAATTAAGCTCAAACATACAAGCCATAGCGATACAAATTATCTTAAACATAAAATATACTGTGCTTTCGCTCTATACTCCACCTTTGCAATCGTTTTTTCAGCAATACTTCTATAATATATTCTCCGTACTTTCCCCCTTATTACAACAACAGTCGTGGTACTGTTTTAGGAAAGTCCTTCATTCTCTCCTCTCTCTATTTCCGAATCCAACAGCTTCTTTAAAGAAACTAGGCTTCCTTTGTGAAAGAACACCCTATCGTTTTTTAGGAAAAACAAAATGGATATATGGACCCGCTTCAAAAGATGTCCTGATCATGATCATTTGTTATATAAAAAGGCCAAGGGTCTATTCATCAAAACTAAAGACGCTTAGTTTCGAATTTTTTTCGAAAAGAATTCACAGAAATACATTAATGGAAGTTGTCTGCAACAAAATCAACAGATTCAATGGGACTTCAAATTTGAACGAAATTTCTGCCATCTGCACTCCCAATGGAACTTTAACTGACGCAGATGAGATTTCTAATTATTTTGGAAAAGTGTGATGCGAATACTCCTCTGACAGCAACTTCTTCAGAGCTCTCAACGAAAATAAAAAGGCTGCAATTTCTCTTTCAAATGCTATTCACAGAGGTGCAATGTTGCTATAAAATTGTATATCTACCTTAGAAATTGAAGGTTGTCTCTCCATATATAATACGATATTTTTGACTAACCCTATACCCTACACGTGGAAATTGGCAGCAGTTGTTCCAATTCCAAATAAAAAGTGTCTCCATCTCATCGGACTATCGCACAATCTCTCTTTTATCTTGCCTCTCCAAAGTATTAGAAAAGATTATGGCATTTATATTATTTTGGTTTCTTGAGTCCAAGAACCTGATTACAACACAACAAGTTGATTTGAGGCGGGTTAGAGGGTGCATCGACGCCCTTTTACATATTGATTATTTTAAAAGCAAAGCAATTTCTGAACGTAATCACGTAACAATTCTCACAATTGATTTCGAAAAAGCATTTGACAGATTTGGTCTTCATGTACCAGTACTAAACGTGCAGTCGCTCCATATCCTCGGGCTCACGTTGTGCAACAATTATCGTTGGAAAACACACTGCCTTCGGTTAAAAAATTCTATTTTAACAAGAATGAATTTCATACAGTACGTTACTTAGAAAAGCCATGTGCACATTAACACTATTGCTTATCTTACCAAAATGCTTGTTTTAAGCAAGATTGGCTATGCTTTAAAAATTTATGACAATAGCTGCAAATCTAATATCAACATCCTTAAAGAGGTCTATCACCAAGCCCTTAGAGCACGTCGCTATGTTTTCGAACACCCGTCAACAACATTATAATTGAACCTGGTCTCCCAAACAACTTAATTCAAAAAAATCTATTCTCTGTGAAGATGTGAGAAAGATTATTATTGCCAAGAAAATTTAAACGTCGCTATCCGCTATTGACATTTTTTGTACGTCGCAAAGGAATTCAACATTCCGTTAAAAATTTTCGGCTTTTTTGGTCTTAAACCTACATGGGTATTGAAAGACATTTCGCTGTCTGTTCACAAGAAAGAAGGCACTCAAAATTTCGTTTTCACGAATCTAATAGCTGAAAAAACCCAAGTACGGGAGAGTAACGGTTGGAATCTTTTATACGCAGATGGCTCAAAATCTTCCGGTCTGCCACCTGCACCGATTTATTGGAAAATGAGCACGATGATCGAGTGGCGAAATATGCTGCTTCTGCACCTCTAATTATGACATAGAAAATTCGGATCTTCCAAGATACATTGGAAGAAAAGTTAAAGAGGAAATTATAGAAAGAAATCTAAAATACCATCATCAGCACTACTCTTCTATTACCTCTTAATTAATTCCACCCTTATATCCAACAAATATTGAGAAAATCAAGATCTACACTTTTTTGAGAACTCGCCTTGGCCATACAATTGCAACTCACCTATGGATCTTAGAAAAGTTTTCCTCCCCAATCTGCAATTGTGGACAAATTCCCAGTATAAAACACATTCTTTGTGACTGCCTTAACTTTTCCTTGGCTAGAAGTATTGCATTTGGAGCGACTGATCGTATGGACATTCTAAAATCCGCTATAGAACAGAATATCAATACCGTATATTACTTTATTAAAACTGTTAGGCTCAATACCTAATGTACTTTCATAAATTAGAACAGATAGCCTGTGTTGTTAGTGCTCAATGTTTTTTTCTTTTCGTCTAAGAATTTATTTTGTTAGTCTAAAATTATAATAATAATAATAATAATAATAATAATAATAATAATAATAATCATAATAATACCAGGCAGACAGACCTCATTCACCCTACACCCGAGGATGTCACAAGTGCTATGATTTGACAATAATATATTAGGGATCGGTGTTACTTTGTATAAACACTCCTACATACACTGTTAAGGTGTCATCAGGATCGAAGGATTAATTATTGTCGTGAAAAATTTGGGAAAAATATTCTTGTTTCTTTTCTCTTCAACGCCGTGAATTTCCAGAAAAACGTATTTAAGATCCGATTGATATGCACAGAAAGAAGGAAATTAATTTGCACACAAAGCTCTTTATGTATATATGTTTTGGCTGGTATCAATAATACATAGTAGCACCCCCTCATATTCGGTGAGTTCTAGGTTACAACAAAATCTTTAAATTCACATCAATTGGCTTGGTAAACATATCAACAAATTGCTCTGAATTTGGAGCAGATTCAATGCAATTTGCCAGGGAAAACACCCAATTCTTAATGGAAAGACGTTATATTTGCTCTTATCAGCAAAAATTATTGAAAAAATGAAATTAGAAACGTATTTAGCCTGTCTTAGCTTTCTATTACATTCTTGCACCAATGGAGTCGAAAAATGGGTATTTATGTATGGCATTCTAAACAAGGAGGATTACTTAAGGACATTGAAGGAAAATTTGAAAGAAAGAGCGCACAAACTTTTTGTATTTTGGATACATTCAAATTCTACCAAGATAAAGCACTCATGCGTAAATCACGCTTAATTCAACAATGGCTCTTATATAAATGCCCTAGAGTGCTTCACACTCTTCCACAAATCACCAGGCGTGAACTCTATCAAAAATATGTGGGATGAATTGGACCGCACAAAAAAAATTGTACAAAATATGTCAAAACGTTTAACTGACATTACTAAGTAAAAAGGATACCCCTAAATATATTAATTTTTAATAATACGCTGTTTTCTTTCTTCGTGTCCTTCCTTATATGAAAAACAACCCAATATTAATGACGCTATGTTTTCGAAGCTGTTGAAATTATTTAATTTTCTTGTCTAATGGAATAATGTTTTGTTTTTTTTATATTTTAATATGTAAATTTAATATGTATTCCTTAGTAGTACCAAATAGTAAAGAAAATTCTTTTTTTTGCACAATACTCTAGATTTAAATAAGCGTTTACTTTTTGTCGAATGAAAAAATCCAATAGTAATGAGACTCATTGTATGTCTTCGTTCAGATCTCCATAAAGAAAAGACGTTTTCACATAAAGTTGATGAAAAATATATTTTCGATGTACGCCAACCGCTAAGAACACTCGTTTCATGGGCAGTTTTGCCACAGAAGAATTAGTTTCAAAACAGTTAGTGCCAGATTTTTGCTGAAAATACTTCGCAACTATTCTGGCTTTGTAGTTGGGATACGATTTTTGTCTTTCTTTACTTAAAATACCCATTTTGATTTATTTACCTTAGCGTTGTTACTTATATAGGTATAAGGAATTTTTTTCCATAGAATTTAGCAAATCGCTTTGAAGTCAAAAGACAGTATTAATTGAATAGTCAGCATCCTGACTAGTGATACTTACCGCATCTTGAATATTAATTTTCGTAGAATAGTGATTAGGTATATCCATCCTTCTCCTATCGTCATTACTAAAAATATCATGGTCTTTCTCGGATCTTAAGACTCTTATACTCTTCTCTTCTCTACTGAGGTTCTGCGTCGAAACATGAGGAAACCAAGATTCCTTAAATTTTTATCATTTGGAGCGGAAGCAACCATTATCAATTTCTTGCTTCGGGTATTAAATTTTTTCCTTTGGTAAATAAGGATAGGGCATCAGTTTTACAGCCAAAAGCCACAACTTTGGTTTTTTCTCATAATAAATTTCAGTAAAGCTTTTATCACATTTCAATAGAACATGGGCAACGATCTGCAATACAGATAGCAGTTAATACATTTTCAGTTCTTTGAATTCAATTTAATTATGACTGCCCTTGTTTTCTACGTAATTGCCTGAATGAAACTTTTCACAACGCTGTTCTCTCGTGGAGATTAACAAACAGTAAGTTGTATGGGAATACCTTTTTCTTCACAATATTGCAAGTGTTTCTTAACTTCTTTTACTATTGATTAAGGATTCATATTCCTTAAAAGCTTTGAATATGGCACCTTTTGTTTGTTAACATATACCATTGCAATATGACTACAATCATTAATGAAGTTTAAAATAAACTGTGGTCCATTTCATGCAATTGGATCAATAGGTTCACATACATCTGAATGTACACAATCCTATTTTGACTTTAGCTCGCGTGTTATCAAACGGCTCTTGACACTGCTTGCTATCAACACAGATATAGCCAAATCAAATTGCGATTTTGTCAGTAGGATAATCACGTATTTAAAAGCAAACCTTCGTTCGCGACCAATAGTTAATCCTTTTTGTCGCAATCGCGTAAGACTTTCGTGTAATTATCGTTGCTATCATTTATATGTATTAAATCGAGTCCTAAGTAACTTAGTATTTTTTACAGACATTTCTTTTCATTGAATAACAACATTATATTAATAGTTGATTGTGAAGTATTCAACCTTTTTGCTATCCCTCTTGCTGATTGGGGTAGATTTTGCTGCAATATTGCCTTTAAAAGATTGTCGTCAAAGTCGGAAGGACGTCCCATCCGTCAAGGTCGTACCTTCACAAGGGAATTTGTTACAAGCCAATTTCTAACTGCTTGATCAGTCCTTCACAGTTTACTGTGCACCTTTTAACTCTTCATTTGAGCGATTAAGAAAAGCATTTGAATGTAACATGCATCACGTAAAACAGTTGAGAGAAGACTAACTGAATCCTCATCTATATAGTGAAAACAAAAAGTCGTTTGTTGTGGTGACTTATACCGTAAAGAGTCGATATATACGAACAATAAATTTTATGTAGCTGAATCGAAAGTTACTTATGACTCGACCTAACAAATGCAGAAAAAAAAAGGATTAGGTGTTTATACACCTAATTCTCTTTTTACACGATAGATACGTTCCCAAAAAATACGTGTAAAAAAAATTCGTGTAAAAAGAAAATTGGGTGTATTTAATTGTGGCTGTAAGAATTCGAAAATAACAGCTGGCTCTCTGATAAATAAACATGCAAACCAAGTCTTAATGGACGAATACTTTTTTTTATTTTTAGATGTATATTATTAATATATGCATTTGAAATATATCGATTAATGAAATAGAAATAATAAAAAATTTATAATGAAACCCTTGTCCCTATATTATTTCTCATTTGTTCTTCCAACTATCGAAATACAAAAATATTGGAAGAAACGATTATTAATATTAAAATCAACAATTGGCAATGGCTAGCTTCTAGTCCACTTGCTCGTATAATATGGCTACTCACTTTACGGAAAAAAACGAACCCTTTTGTATAAATCTGTAAGTTTGGGAGATACGGACTTTAATTAAATGGCGATTATTCATCACCACACACAGGTGATTTTTCTTGAAAATTATATAAAAATTTATTGGGCTATTTCCATTAATTCTGAATTATAGCTAAAATCAAAAGTTTTAAAAAAAAATCCATATACACGTTTCCTCGGTGATATTTCTCAAGAAATCAATCGAAGCCATTTTACAATGGTCCTTCCAATGTATCTTGACTGTCCACTTCATTCAAATCTTCTATAATTTGTCTAGTAAAAATAAATTTGTCCTCAGGCAATTCGTCTTGCACTCCTTACCCGCCTTCGTTGTATTGTATAACGTTATTTAAACACTCTTGATGTAAATATTTTAAATTACTACTCGTTCTCCTTAATTTGCTGTAAAAACCACAGCAAAAGTTTAAATCCTTGAAACAGTCAAATACATAGAAAAGTCCTCTGAAACTGGTTCCAAAAGATTAGTTGAAAAAAAATTATAATTTAAGATGTGCGTGTACCATATAAATATTTAATATGGTCACCTTACTATTAATATTTCCTTTAATTCCTGGCATTGGTTTCCTTGCTTCACTTAGTTTTACTCTTTCCTACCTTTACCTTTTGGTAGGCAGCCATGAAAAGCTTTCCAAATTTAAATTTTTGTTTAAATTTATATTTTATTATATGTATATGTTTATATATAGATTTTTTCCTTTTTAGTCATAGCTAAATTCTTTTGCTCAATAAATTTTCTTTTTTTATATTTCCGTTTTGGATCATCTGCTTGCAAGTAAGCAATTTTGCTTGGAATTTATTTCATTTTCTATTTGCGGCTGTTTTCTCTTACAAATGCAATTCTACACAACCAATACTAATGACAAATGTGAGCTTTTTCGTTTTTAGACTTTGCGGTAGTAATTACGTCATTCTCTTTAGTCAATATTGCTCTGTTACTGTAAAACTTCGAAACTAGGCACGCGAACGTCTTTATGGATTGCGCAATTCGGGAGCGTATAGCGTTTACCACTTACACCTCCCATTTCACCATAACGATTTCCTAGAATTCTGCAGCCACTTTTCTCAATGATTATTTCAATAGGCAACCATAAACCAAAGCATATAATTAGTAGATACACATTGTTCTTGGTTCTTCTGTTGGTGTGTGAGCGCTATGGCGGAAGGCCCAGATATCTTCAATATGTCGCCTATTTTGAAGCAATTTGTGCGACAAAATTGTTAATCAATCATAGCGTCAACAGCACACTGTGCTCCGGCTGTTGCGTTGTTATTTCAAAACAAGTTGCTATTGATGATTAATCGGAGACATTTCCCTTTGCTGGGAAGATCCAGAGGAAGGGTTTGAAAACTAGATTAAACTTCAAAACTATTAACTATCGCATTTAATTTAACGTTTGCAAAAATCAGTAACGTAATTCGTGTAATCAAACGACTTTTCTGCGAAACTTATTGGTAAGGAGAGTTGTTTTGCATGCCTTTAGTGCGACTACGTCATATCAAAAGTGGAGATAAGTCGATCGGCTTTTAGGAAAAATTACAATATGGATGATATGATTTTCTTTGGTACATGCAACGAAACCCCTCAACAACCAATTATTAAGTTTATGGTAGCTATGATACAAACAAAATGCGGTTATAAGCTGAATGTCTGTTCATAAGATAGTATTTAGCTCGAGACATTTGTAGGATTTAAGGCTGATGTGTACCCATCCGTTCTCTGGGCGGTACCTTGTTAGAGTTAAAATCCCATTTTGCATCAAAAGTGGTTTGAATTGGGCTTAACAAAATTTTTCTTGCAAGCCGATAGTTTCAACAATTTTCTTTTCTTTGGGTATCTTTTTAATCCCTTCAGTTCTGACCTCTCTTAACCCTATTAAATGTATTCCTACACATGCAACGTATGGTTGGACATCGAAGACGTGTATTTACTTTCATAACATTATATTGTTATGAAAGTCACAAATCGGATAAGGCGAATGGTCACAAAAGCTGTATATATATATATATATATATATATATATATATATATATATATATATATATATATATATATATATATA